>JAKSZP010010577.1:0-236156 GCA_022478985.1 Massospora cicadina
ATGGAGGGATAAGCGGTTTCTGCTGCACACCTGGTTGGTTGTTTTTCAATGCATTTCACTCAATCCGCTCATTAGAGCGTTTTGTTTAAAAACATGTAGTTATTTTAGTTTTTAGTTAGTTTTAGTTTTGTTAATGTCCATCCCCTGGTCAGCTTGCCTCAAATAAATAAGAAGGTCTCACAATTTTGTGTTAAAACATCATATTTCCACCACAAAGTTTTTGGCAACTAAGACAAGACTCCAACACATTGTGTACAGATTCCAGCATGTTATCCCAGTAACAATGATTTTTCAATCATTGTAAGATCTTAGCGACAGCTCCATGACCTATGGTTTGATGAGCCTCCATAATAGTCTCAGTCCTCGCAGAGGACTAATAAAGGGCAGCCATTTAGATCCCAACTTCTTGTATAATGAACCTTCTTTAACCTGAGTATCTTCAGTTAAGGATTGTAGCTTTGATATAACATCCTTAAATTCATGGTACCAGAGCTCAGGTCTACCAATCAGGTCATAAATGCAAACCTCCTCAGCAGAGAATAATGTTAGTATAGGCAATTGAGAAAGTCCATCGGCGTTTGATGAATAGCTCCAGTTTGATATTGAATAGTAAATTCATAATTCTGGAGCTTTAACGCCCATCTAGCTAAGCGCCCATAAGGATCCTTCATTTGTTGCAACCACTTCAAAGAAGCGTGATCCGTGATGATAGTGAAATGCTTGCCATAGAGGTAAGAGCGAAAATTCTTGATGATGGACAAAAAATGCAAGGCATTCTCTCTTGGTAACGCTATAATTGCATTCAGCCTTAGAAAGGGTTTTACTATAGTATGTGATGGGGTGATAAACCAGGTTGATATCATGTTGAGCCAGAATGGATCCAATAGCAACATCACTGGCATTGGTAAATAGTATAAAAGGTTTGGCAAAGTCAGGATGGGATAAGATTGTTGCACTCACTAAGGCTTGGTGCAGCAGATCGAAGGCTTGCTACTGCGATTCTTCCCATACAAAAGGGACTTCCTTGTGAAAAAGTAAACTAAAGGCTCCACAATTTCTGCAAAATGAGGGATGAATTTTCAGTTACAACCAGCCATCCCTAAAAACACTTTAATCTTATACAAGCTTTTAGGAAAAGGAATGCCCAAAATAGCTTGTATCTTATTAGATAAGGGAAAAATTCCCTTGCAATTAACTTTGTGACCTAATAATTACATCTCAGTATTAAAAAAGCACACTTGGATGGTTTTATCTTAAGAGAAGTGTGACACGTCTGACCAAAAACTTCCTTTAAATGATACAAATGCTCGTTAAAAGTGCAAGAAAAAATGGTAACATCGTCTAAGTATAACAAAACACAAAAAGTTTCAAATCCCCAAACAAGCCATCTATGGCTCATTGAAAAGTAGCAGGGACTTACAAAGCCCCTGCAGCATATGAGTGGGCTCAAATAACCCCTTACTAGGGAGTAAAGCACATTTTTGATGATCTTCCGGAGCCAGGTCAATTTGCCTTAACCACTTGCAAGGTTCATAGCTGAGAAGTATTGTGACCCAGACAATAGTCTCAATAAATCATCAATGCGAGGTAGAGGATAAGAATTCTTTTGGGTAACAGCATTGAGCCAACAATAATCCACAACCACTCTATGTCCCCAATCCTTTTTCTGAATGAGTAGTAAGGGAGAATCCCATGGACCCTTAGAAGGCGTTAACAGCCCCGCATTAAGGAGTTGTTTCAATTCTACTGAGAACTGAGCCTCCTTGACTTTAGATTTCTGATATGGTCAATTATGAATAGGGGAAGTATCCCCGGTTTTCACCTGATGCTGAACATCTTTCATTAGAAAAAATCTCCAAGACCTTGAGCAAATATATCCTCATACTCTTCAATAAGAGCCTCGCTTCATGCTGTTGTTCTGGAGTGAGTGAATCCCAAATTTGACATTAATTCTAGCAACGATAGGGGGCTCTTCCAGCCCGAATTCACATAAATCTCTTACATCCCAACACAGATAAGATTTCACTCACAGGAGTAGGCCGCACATAGGCAATGAGGCTATTGTGATTTAATCACATAGATTGAAAAGTGAGATTAGCTAGTAGAACTAAAACAGTCTCATTGTAGGCAGAATCAAGGATAACAGGGCAGGGTAAGGCCTCTAAATGAGAGGTAATCTGATTACCAAAGATCTCTAATACATGATCAGTGGGTACAAATACTTGTACTCCCGTATCAATGATGACTTAAGCTTTTTGGGAATGGTAATTAGAGTTATATTATAAAGGTATTCCTTCAGAGGCACAAGCTGATGGAGGTGAAAGTATAGTCCTTGGTCCCAAGCTTTGGTATTTAAGATTATAGAATTGTGGTATTCCAATAAGCAAACATATTTTTTGAGTTTGCCTTTGCTATTGGGAACATTTTGTAGAGTTAAAGGTAAATGGTACCCAATTAAAGAAAGGTAATCGTCCTTAAGGCTAATTATTGCATCAAAATCAATGAGAAATTTGGTTCACAAGGGCAAATCATAGCAGTTGTTATCCAACGCTACTGCTGGGGCCAACACAACCAACTTTCCAAAGCGCATTGGAAGAGAGTAGTAAGCTCCTATAGATTTAGTGTAGGAAGTCCCAGCAGTTCCGTAGTCTTGGGAATGGTTTAAGTCCAGCGCCAATTTGATTTTTTCCATAATCCTGAACGAGATTACATTGATGGGCGATCCTGTATCAATAATAACCAAAACTTTCAGCTTATGCACAATGACTTCCACCTGGGTCACATCAGTGCCAAAGTTTGGGATTAAAAAAACTGACGGATTAGTCGATTGAATTGAATTAAAAGTAGAAAAAACAGAATTGTTTACAGGAATGGTATCTTTGTTGGCTAATTCATCATGAAAATCCAGCTCACCAGGAGCAGATATCACACAACAATCTGTAGAAGAGTTAAAAGGTTTCGATGGAGGCACAGGAGGTAGGTCAGCACAGGGAGCCTCATGCCCTATGCTGACTCCTCCTTTTTCAACTCCTCAGCTTGCTTTCTCTAACATTGAGATGCCACATGACCCACAAGACCACAATAAGTGCACGGCTCCTTCATCTGTTTAGGTTTGGGTTTAGGTGGCATTGCATAAATATAAGAACGAGGTAATTAGCGGAGGTCAGGTGTGCCACACCATTAGGAATCTCCATGAGCGCTTCTTGATGTCAATAATGGATTGGAAATTTCTCTTGAGTGATTTCAAATGTAGTAGTAACTGAGTGCAAGAAGCGAACGCACTCATTACAGCTGATATGGCATCATCTACAGTAATCTGGTTGCAAGTGGCAAGAGTTTGGGCCTCATTGTAGAATCTCTAAGCGAAATCTTGGATAGACTCTCATCGTTTGATTTGAATACTCATAAAGGCTTGCTTTTGGTTAGAAAGTATTTGATCACTCCTGAATTCCTTAATAAGGGAGGTCTTCACTTGAGCCCATGTGTTGCAAACCGTTAGGTGAGAAACCATGATTTCTTGCAAAAGCTGGCTTAGTCAAGAGGAAATATGTCGGACTTTCTGTTGATCAGTTGCCCCATCTATTGCACTCTCATAAACAAAGAGAAAGAAATGGATGCTACCTTCATCCGGATCAAAATTATCCTTAAAAGTAGGTTTGAAGGTAGTGGGTTTATTACTCAAAAACATGTACACCCAATACCATGACTGGATCAGCTTCAGAGGGGTCAGATTCTGGGATAGGAGCTTGAGTGAGAATTTGTTCAACTTGTTGCCTTAAATGATTGAGGTCCTCCTGTAAATTATGAACCCATTGAGAAAGATGATCATTTGCAGGTTGTTGATTCAAGTTAGAAATCGCAGTGATCATCTCTTCCTGCTTGTTTTCAAGTACTCCACATCTAGCAGATAACAGTTTAATGGAAGCGTTTAGCCTTGCAAACTGGGTTTCTTGTGTATTTTGGTTATCATCACATAGATGTTGATCATTATCCACGCCATCCAATAAGTTGTTTAAAGAGTAATCAGGGTCAGTTGTGAGGCCTTCCAATGATAAGAAACACTCTTGAGCTATGGCTCAGATATGGGTTTCTAATTTCTGTACTCTTGATACTAGGAGCATTGAAGGTTCAGAATTGGGCATTGAAAGCGAGGAGCCAGGGGGACAAGGAGGTCCTGGGGGTCCCTTGCAACACACCTCGACCTGCTGGCACTGGTGGGCCTTGTCAACCTACTGGACCAGGAGGACCACGTTACTCAGGAGGTCCCAGGGTTACCAAAGGGGAACTAGGTGGTCCTGGCGGTCCAGGAGGACCAACAGGGCCAGGTCCACCTTCTCTGATAAAACCCACCATTTGTACAAGGTGTTGGACTAGCCCATCAAGCTCACCAAAGCGCTCCTCATGTTTGACCCACAATTGTTCCAGTTGTCTTGTAATCTCATCCTCAAGGGAGGTGATACGGTGGTGAATAGGGTTAGTGACATCGCTAACTTGCTGAGATACTTCTTGGCCGATGTATCCCACAACTTCATTATCAAGTCTCACTAACTGGTTATGTATATTGTTGATTTTTCTTCTATTATTGAGAATGGCTTCCCAATAATCCTAACCAAAGTTAGAAGCTGTTTCATAAAACGAGGATAAATGAGAGTGAAATTGTTGCACCAGAGTCAACTGGCGCTAGATCTCGAGATGATGCAACCCCAAAATCTGGAGTACATTGTGAATAGCAGGATGTACATATTGAAATAGAAACTTCTCAGTTCTAGCCAAACCAACTTCGGTAGGTTGTAACACCGCTCTGATGTATAAGTTCATCATATTTTCAGCAACTTTAGATGCTTGGTCACGATTAGGATGAGCAATAGTCTGGATAGCCCTCCTTATCAAGCCTTTGACCATTTCTTCTACATTCACAGCATAAATCTGATAATTATTTTTGTCAGGGCCCTTGATGGTCAAGTCCATCTAAGCTTTAATTTGCAGATTAATAGTATTAGCAGTAGGCATCTCTTGCATATTGGAGTGTACCCATTGGGTGATACTCATTGATTCCTCAGAAGAGGGGCTTTCTTCACTAGACATATTCATTGGTGTGAAAGTATGTTTTCACCAGGTAGCCTTAGAAGCAGACCTGGCAGAAAGCACCAGTATTAGAATTTTGTGAGAAATTATGACAAGCAGGTGCTACAAAGGCTACAAAATTATTAGTTTTGTGGCTCTAGCGAAGATTGACACAATTGTAACAAAGTTATTAGCTTGTTGCTATAGTTGATTCAAATTGGAAATACAGAATCCTGTATAAAAAAGCCCAAAATTAAGCTATGCAAGACAAAAATCGTGGCACTTTATTGGTTGGAAATAAGGTTTATTTATAGGGGTATTTAGTAGTTATGCGTGAGGATTTTTGGGATTCACCTGAGGTAAGATCTTTTCTATTGGATAACTAAAATTACTGATTATTAATATCTTACTTATGATGACCAGATTTGATAAGATTCATATTTGATGAGACTGACCTTATTATATGATTTTATGTCTCATCAGATAGCTTAGCATCATCCTTCAGAGAAGGTTGATAACTCCAAAGTGCTGATCGTCACTCTATCCTAGAATTGGATATCTCTGACGTAGATTTTGCAATCTCATTAGACTGAGATATTGAATCTTGAGCTTGAGTAACTTTGGTCATTGTAGTTGAATCCCCAACAGGGGGTTTGCCATTGCCCCCTTTTGGAGCATCAGGCGGTAGGGCCAAGTACATTAGGGTTTTTCTGTGTGTCAGTTTTCTGGTGTTGTTTTGCTCTTCTGTAATTTTTTAAATACGCTTAAATATGCTGTCAAGTGAAAAGAAAAAGCTTGTTCAAAGCTTTACTTTGGTGCTTCAGATATGGCTCCTAGCATCTTGAGATGATCTACCATCTGTGAAGTGGAAGTTTGGCCTACCAGCGCTCAGACCATTTTACAGTGCAAATCTTGGTAAGGCTGAAGTGCCACTTGTATTGCTACAAATACAACAAACACTGATAATACATTAGTACCAGCCAGGATCTTAATTCCTGATAAAATTGGTCAGTGAAAGCAGCCAATATTTTGTCCTTTCTAAACAAAATTTTTATAAACTCCTGCTTACAATTGGCAATCGGCGTAGGACTACTAAATTCAGTCATTTTTGCTTTTTTAGCTTAGCTGTATGTCTAATTATCCGCGTTAGATGGGGCAACACCAGATTTTGACAGCTGGTGTCTATGAAGTTCATAACATTTACTGCTATCTGTTGGTCCCCATACCAAAACATTGTTATTTTATATAAATGGAAGTATGCTGGAGCACTATTCAATAAAATGTAGGTGATTGTGGTATATTCTTAAATATTTTTGTTGCTCCACTGGCAGAAGATTCTGAGTCAGCATCCTGAATAAGATAGGTATCCTTGAGCGTCATATCCAAAATTGATGTAGTAGATCAAGGGATACTTTTTGTGATCTGTTTTTTCTAAACTGGATTTTCATGCATCACATAAAAGCTTCATTCACTTTATCTGGGCGCAATCACAATTATGATTTTTGAGATCTTATAAGCACTTTAGCATCTGCGCCATGTATTCCTGCATCTAGTGGAAGCATTCTTTATCTGCTTCCTTTTCTGTTTTTGAAAATAATATTTTTTAATTTATTAGCCGCATTCTGTTTCAATAAGTTGACCTCCAACAAATATTGTTATTGGCCTTTCCAACTTTTTTGATTCTTCCTTAGCTTTTGCCACTCACTCCTCCAAATAAGTGATATTAGCGTGTGCCACCAAGTTCAGTGCATTCTTGTTGATGGTGTCTAATTTCGCCCACAGCTTTTTAAGTTCAGCCTTGAATTACATTGTGCTGATAACTTCTTTATATCTGGCCTGAAAGCTCAACTACCCTTTTTATCAAGCACTAAATGTAAACTTTTGAGATGCTTGGTTTAGCTACCAAGTGTACTGCATAGTCTCTCATGTGCGTTTAACCAGATTAATAATATTATCTAGCTGAGTTGACAATAGTATGGAGACTATTGTCCTATTTGAGCTTCATAAACCAACTGGATTCTTGTATTCAATGCTATACTGGCGTTAACGATCTTCCTTCTGTCCCTAGAGGGTACTTTAATAATTCTATAAAAAACAAAGGAATTTCACCCTTCAACTCTCCCTCTCTTCTCGCAGGAGTCGTGGAGAACTTCACAAGAAATATTTAACTAAGGATATCTGATCCTTTAAACCTAATTTAGGGTTAAAAAAATATTAAATGTATACTTGTTATATATTCAAGTCTTTAATTGTCTTGGATTAGTTGATTATATTTTTGTCTGCTTTATTTTAATTTAGATCAAGGGAATTTATAGGGAATTTGGCACACAACTATTATGTTAGCACCTCCCTGTGGAGACTACTACGATCACTGATAGATCAACCTTCTAAGTTGCACCTTAAATATGGATTTTCCTCCTCCTTCAGGCTTTGCCACCAACTAGGAATGCAACCTCAACGGGTTAACCTAATTACGTTAACATGCAAGTTACTACCAGAAGCGTTGTTGACACTTCAGCAACTAATAAAAATCCATGAGTTAATCAGCAATAAACAATGATAAACTAATTAGTTGTTTTTGATAATTAAATTTGCAATTGAACCAAATATCAAAAATACATTGGTGGGGATCATCCCCAACAGAAGATTATCAATCTTGTGAGATTGAATCTCAGCAAAGTAGCAAATATTCTGTATGGACTAAATGTCATCAATAAAGCATTTTATATGATAGCTCATCCACTAAGGCAAAAACCTAGTGAGCAAAGCAGTATGTGTTATAACTTATTAGTTTAGATGAGATGTTCATAAAACTCCAAACATTGGTCAAAACCCAAATCTCGACAGTGGTTAAATTCCTTTAAGGTTAAATTTATCAGTGATAATGCATTTTAATAAAGCGCAACCAATAATTTTATAATCATATTTCCTTAGATCGATTTACTTATTATTTTATTAAGATCATCATGTTTATACTTAATATACTGCCTTTTTGAGGAATGAAGGATTAGTTACACTTATCTAATTTCTCAAGTAAACTGTAGTAAGGTGGTTTCACTTACATGTAAGAAGACATTTGAGTGGGTTAAAATCACTTTGAAAAATACTTGACTGGCCAGTTGTCTCGCTTCAAAATCAATTCTTCTTATTACAAAACAGTCCACTAAATCTGTGTAGTACAATTAAAGAAGTTTCATTATATGATCTAAAAACACATGTTCTAGTCAGTCTTTCATTATGGATTCTTCGTTCTTCTTGGCTAAGGCATTAAGCTGCCATATATTAAGCAGTTAGTATATGTACATGAGTTATTCTAAAAGCTTCCAGAATTTTAAACTGCATTGTCCTACAATCAAAAAAGCTAAATTTTGTCCTAACTGGTTTATACTGTATAGTTCTCTTTGTATTGTTGGATACAGTAATTTATCTGCACACAAATTTTTTAAATTGTTTCTCAAATCCTGAAAACATGGATGAGAAGCTGTCTTAGTAAGAAAACCTAGTAAGTTATTCATGGGTCAAGTGGGAATCTATTTCTCAATGTAAAGCCAAAATTGAGTAACAACAGCAAGCAAAAGGATATTGAGTTTGTGTAGCTTTATTTCATTTTTCAACATAAGCAATGTTATGTTATTGCCAATAGGCCCTTCATAACAATTTATGTGTCAGAGGTCAACCAAATAGGCGAGGATCTTCTGGTTCTATCTCCAGACTTTCTTGATGTTTTAATAAACTAACACTATGACGCTTAATTTGGTTGACCTATATCCTATAGAGCTACATCATCTGTGATAATACTCACTTATTATATAATCAGTTTGTAGAATCAGGTTTGTATTAATGCGTTTCATTACTGAACCATGTCACTGGTTAACATGTTAAGTACAACAGTTGCTTATTTAGTACAGGGACAAGTCATTACATTGAGCTAAGAGTCAAATTCTTGTTGAAGCAACCTGCTAAAGGCCTGAGATGACATAAAGATTGATCTTAATTCAATCAGTCATACCCTCATGAAATTTTTTTCAGTGCTTATGTTCTTCACAAAGATAGGCGTATTGAAAGAGGTCTCTTTTGAGTTTAAGAAAAGTACTGAGGTAAGTATGGAGTTATTATTTGGGCTCCGCACTATAATTGCAGAGAATTTATACTATATAGTAAGCATTATTATAACAGCATAGTTTCTCCTGAAGTAAGTTAAATGAAATATCTGTGACTAAGCCTATATTAAACATTATATTATCTAGTTGTTACCTGGCTAAATAAATTCAGCGCATGGTCATAAAGTTATACATATGTCAGGGTACAATGAACGCTTATGATATGGCCACTGATAGTTGAACATAGTTATTCACCTGATAGAAAGGTAAAGTTTATATCCTATACCAAACAAGCTTGTCATTAAGAAATTAGATATTGTAATAAATTATGTAATTATTTGAAATGAACCAGCTACTTGTACCTGTTTTGAGATATTTTTCTTAAAGGATAGTATGCCAGTAGTCTTATGAAAGTTTTAAAAATTTACCATCCTCTATTTTGGATCATTTTTTGCTCTATAAGATGCTAGTATGTTAATTTCATGCTATAACATCTCCCACTGTCAAAAGAGTGTAACTCTTCTGTTCCTGTATGGGTGATGGGCAAGGTACACTCAGACCTCAGAGAACAGACCATTAGCATAAAGGAATATGCATTTTGATAAGATAAAATAACTAAGGTATTGAAACCTACTTGAGAGGGTCTGCAGCAAAGTCAAACACAATTAAATTTGGCATAAATAAAGCTAATGTTTATCTAAGCGAATTAATCAACAAACATGTTGGTCTGAATAAAATAGCTATATGGAACTTGGGGAGGGCAAACCATGGTAATCTCTCTGCAGCACTATGCAAACATGTCCAATAGAAACAACTTATTGTCAGCCATAGTAATGTAGATTAGGTAATCCAAGATTTGAGTTTTTTGGAGTTAAAATTTCATAGAACGAGTAAAATAATAATTTGAATAGACAAAATCCCCATTTTCCGTATGAACGCAATGACCCTCCTTGGTGATGTATAACTTATAAAAGTCAAGGCTTTTAATGAAACGTCAGCCAACCTATCATGAAAAACCTTAGACACAACCTGGGCATACTTAGTCCTAACCCAGTGTTGGTTAAGGTATAAATCAGATCATGGAGAGTAGCCAGCTTGAATTTTTTTGACTTGGTGTAATTCTCCTTGTCTCTGTAGTTTTACCCACAATTATGTCAGGGGACATGACACCCACATCTAGACAAAGTAAGCCTCAGAGGATTGGGATAAGGAAGTTGAGGGGTAAGTAATTTATTAAAATTGAGAAAAAAAACTCTAAAGGTAACAATCAGGTGCACATTTCTTATAAAGAGGGTTGGTGACAGGGACTGAGGAAATCAAATTTAAGTAATGATGCAGATTGAGATAATTAGAAATTCTACTTATAGAGGCTGTACTATAAATTCAGAATGTGATGTCTAAAAATATTTGCCTTAAACCTAATCATTTAAAAACTTCTACTTTTTTGGGTAAATCCAGGGAATAAAAGTGATACCATACAATATTTCCCATTCAAGTGTAGGCGGACTGCCTAGATGCAATTTATAGCTAGAAAATTAATTGAAGTATTTAACTGCTTTATTTTATAGAGCAATGAAAAGGTTTTTAAGATTCTGAGACCTGAGTAGTATTTATCTTACTTTCAGCCATTAAAAGAGAGGCACAGTTGGGCTTAAAAAGCAAAGTGTTTTTTTAGGCTAATTAGTTGTGAAGTGCAAGCGCGATTTTGGAAGAGAAGGAGAAAATAATCAGCCTCCTCTGTAAGAATCTGTTTGCATTTAAAGAGATCAGAAGTTTTATCCATTTATTAAGCACCATGAACGTGGTGCTCAGGATTATGCAGAAACTAAAAAGGGACTAAGTCAAGTTAGTGTATAGATTTCTGAGGTTTACAGTTGATTATAGGAGTATACAAAGTATGGAATGTAAGAAAATTGTCATACAAGCTCCATGTTGTATAATTAGCTACTGTTATAGCAGGATAGTAATATTAGGCTTAATACCCTTAAGAGAATTAGTGAGAAACAGTAAGTCATGGTCAGAAAGTCTTTAATAATAGCATAGTTAAACTATCTAATTTATCTCTCAATATTTTACTCAATTATAATTTATTAATCTCCTGTTTCACTATAAAAAAGTTTTAAACCATTATATCCTTTTTTTAGAATTAATAGATTTTATACTGGTCCCAGCATGCATTAAATTAGTTCTTTATTTTGGGTTAGACTAAAGCCACTGCCAAACCATCTCTCCTTCCAATATTTTTACATCGCATCAATCACATTGCAAATCAGATTTTTTTTCATGTTGTAATTATGACTTCTATGATTAAGATCTGTCCTGAATATGCCTACAATAATCATAAGGGTTACATTGTTCAATAGCACACATTAACATGAATTTGGATGCAGAATACCTATAAAACTATATTGGAGCTAGGCGTTAGCAATTTGCATTGAGGAAATGTAATTTATCTAAAATAAAATTAAACTTGATTTTACAGTCCAAAGTTAATAGAAAATTGCCTCATCCTAAGCTTGTAAATCACCTGGATCACTTATACATCAAGTGAGCATAACATTAACGCCTCTATTAGTCATCTAGGCACATTTTTTGGTCACACAGATTCTGAAAATTTCCTCAATCAACAGAAAAATAAACTAATAAAGCAACACCTTTGGAATTTTTTAGTAGTATCTTATTAATATCTTTGTATACCCTTTATCAACCATTTTTATATGAGCAAGGAATTTAAACTAAGAAATTTCTATACTACGCTCATTGTCAAGTTTTCTTGTATATCCGTCAGTAGAAATCTTCTATGTCAATTGATGGCTAACCATGCTTTTCAAGTTTGACCTTTTTCAAAATCTACAATTTTAATTAATTAGAACATGGTCGCTTGTTAAAATTGAATGATTTTAGCTGCTAAAGCACATATGCCTCATTGTCTATGATATTACTTGTTGGATTATTAAATTAGTATCCATTTTGTAGCTTCATTAGCGTGGAGGTAAAATGACAAGTAGTCGTTGATCCCAAATCACCAGTGACACAGATTTTGCAAGTTTCATTATTGGGAGGTTCCACTGATGTGCCAAACTGACAATATGGAGAACGCTGCACCTTTCTTGACATCCATCACTGGATCACATTTTGATGCAAGTTTTGGCAAGCAACTCACTGAACTTTAGCGTACAGATGACTTCACTTAGAGCAACCAATTAAACCCTGAGCACTGTGACCTACTTCCAATAAAACATTGGCGTGCTTGTAACTGTCCTATAGGTACCAAGTGTCTTAAATTCTATTCTCCTGGGAATCTTGTCATTGGCTGAAGTCAATTCATTACTTTTAGGGAGAATTTTCATGGCTCAAGGTGTTGTGGTGATTATGTGACCAATTTCTTAATCACCTGGGATTTTAATACTAAGGGACCTCTTTCAAGTCTGCTCTTAAAAGCTGGTAATGAAATAATATGCGAAAACAAAGTTGGAGAATAAAGAATTTTTAAATTGTAGAATGAGCTTAAGATAAGGCAGATGGGAAGCTGATGGAATGGATAAAGACATCAGTAGAAAGTATCAATTGTTGAACTAAGGTAATTCATAATATCTACAGCGCCAGTGAAGTGATAGATTATTTATTGTCAGATAGGGCCACTTTGTCCAGGAATTTGAATGCATTTCAATTACTGATTAATTAAGCTGACAAGCTAGGAGGGCTTGTCTTCTCATTTCAGCGTAAGCTTTGATGCAAATGGTCCTCATTGTTATGTATTTAATGTATATATTATTGCTCCATGTTTATTTTTTCTTGGCGTCTTGTCAATTTCTGAATTTTTACAGAATAATCGCACTGATGCTACTCTCCTGTCAATCTCACTGCTGCAATAACACCAAAATCCCCAAAGAATAAAGTCTTGTGAGGCTTCTCAACACCAGAGGTCAATAGTCAACTCAACCCTAGCTTTGGCTGTCTTTGATATGTAATGGTATTTCATCATTTATCCTGACAAAATTTGGTTGTGGTGTAAGTGCTTTGTTCACATCCAACATCTTCCTATCCCTTGCATCTTATCTGAATCACTAGACTAACTGAGCAGCACACGAGCAGAAGCCAGCTGCAATGCATACCAGTGTCACAAAATTTTAACTAGCAATTTTGATAGGCTCCACTGGTGCTAAAGGCAGATAATATGTTGATTGCTGACCTTTTCTCATCAGCAAATAAAAAACCCCTATTGCTGCAAGTTTACATATTGGCGAATTAAAGAACTTTGGCATGCAAATGGCTTCATTATGGATTAATTAGTGTTATCCATGTTCCTGTGCCCTACTTGCAAGATCACATTATGGTGCCAGCAACTGTCCTGCGGATCCTAAGTCGCATGAGGATGGTTTTAATTGGTATCATGTCATCAGCCACGGCCAATTTGTTGCTCCCATTGGGGTTCTTCATGGCTCCAGATGTGAGAATTGTTATAAAGTAACTATCTAATTTATTCACCCATGGATACCTAAACCACATGGACCTCCCTTCAGCCTACTCCCCAAAGACCAAGATTGGTTTTTTAAGTAAAGGCACAGGTGGATGACAATAGTTACTTTACTAGAAAGGAATTTTATGAATAGGGCAAATGGAGAGTCATGGAATAAATTTTTGAGACACTTAGTAGAGTGTTTAACTATTTAGGCTTTTTAAAATAGAGTATAAATTGCGCTAGAGAGGCAATAAAACAATCAGACCAGATGGGACCAGTTTTTTAAAAATTAAAAGTAACTTTTGAAATTTTTGATTAAGTTAGTTGTTGATTTAAAAAAGTTTGGAATTGTCTTTCAACGTATATTTGATGCAAATAGATTTCGTTGGTAAATGATTTATATTGCTTACTTCTTCGCTGTGTTGCCATTCAATTTGAATCTCATAAATTAAAAATTCTGATCAAACTTCTTCAATGCCACTTTCCTTGTGACCTCTCAGACGCAAAAAACTGAAACTATAAAGACTAAAGTCTTATGAGGTTGATCAACTCCAAAGGTAAGTGTTAATTAAACCATACCCAATGCCAACCTTAGTAAAAAATTAAAAATCTAACAGTTATTCTCTTCCACATAAAACTATAAGAATGGCACCAACTGGTGTCTTCTTTATAGTAGCGAACTGGGTTTTTTGTCACTGAGTGAGAGCTTAGTTATATGAAAATTTTGCGGTGGTTAGGAATGTGTTCATCTTTATTGCTTAGTCGTCATAACTTTCTATACTAAATATTTTAAGTTGTCATTAACAAGTTAAAAATTCTATTGGTTTCAAGGTAAGGCGTCATTACTACCCATCATATCCAACATTCTTGTAAATTGTATATGACATGTGGGGTAAGATTAAAACATTGCAGAAATGAGCTTTGGTCAATCATGTCACTAAGTGACAGCTTCCATGATAAATTTTCCCATAGTAATAACACCTAGATCTTGATTAGCTCGCATTTCTACATACATTTTAAGCTTTTAAAAGCCACTATAATATTCATTGCTCAGTTTATGTCATATGTTTGTTGACCTTTGATACTAAAAAATATGGTGCTAAGAAAAGTAGGGTTTGCTATCTGTGGGACATCCTTTAAAAGGGCTTCTATAATTGACACTTTGGGCATCATGAGATTGTTTCCATGAGTCCAAACTGAATGCTTTCCCAAAAATTACTGTATCTTTAATGAATTCATTTTCTTTCCACGTCACCCTATTCCTACCATCTTATGTGCGCTACTGTACTTTTAATTATCTATTAAGCATATAGTTAGTTAAGATTACTCCCATTAAATTAAAAAAAACCTTCCAATAATTACATGAGGGCTTGACCCAAATCTCATCAAGTTCTCATATCATTAGCAGTTATTCATTGTATTACAGCCAATAGTCAATTCTCATACATGAGATTCTATCTATCTATGAGCTTTGAGAAGTTGATAATTTGTGAAGGCAGTAAGTAATAGGTCAGGAACAGCCTAGTCCACACATCGACCTAGTGGATAAAAAATCGGATTCCACCACAAATTTGAAGGCCAAGTCTGATATCCTAAGCCTGGCAGTAGAGTATATTGAAAAAAAGGTCACTGGTAAGAATTCAGAAATTGGGGATAAAAGTTGATATGGCGGAATGCACCACCGGCGTCCCAAATTCTCCAAATCATGAGTAAATGGGATATGGAGCTTTTGTATACAAAGATCAGGTCGTCATTTTAGAGCTTAAGTAAAAGAACCTGGTTAATTGGAATATCAATGCTATAAAAATTTAAAAGCAATAACTGAGAATTTAATTTAATTTCTAAGAACTTTATCATTTACATAATTATTTTCTAGCTTGTGTAAATTACTTTATTGGATTAAAATATTAAAACCTCAATATGGTGGATGAGCTCAACAAGAGAACTGAATGAACCATTAGCTTAATTCTCGATGCTATCATGAAGCCAGATATTGTTATTAGCATGCAGCATCGCTGGTACCATAGTTTGTGAATATATTGCAACATCAATAAATGTCATGTGGATTCAGAGGTGGATTTTCACTCAGTTGTCAGTTATGTGGTTGGTGACATGACTTGTAATTCCCAACTCCTTTGTAGTATACTGGTGAGAACATGCCCATTACATTAAACAAAACTCAAATACCTTCTTCTCTGTCTTGTGGGGCCCTAATAAAGAGGTGTTGGTCTCAGGAGGGAAGGAGTGGTACCAACATTTATTGACCGTGGTTCTGGTTCAATTCTCACTATTTTTTTGTTATGAAAGGTGGGGCGGTTATGGGATTGTGACGCTGAAAGCCGTGGAAGTCCCAATAAATGTCCAAATCAAATGATGGTCAAGTATCCCTGTCCATGGAGGATCTAGACAAAATTCACCAGTCAATAGTGTGAGTCCATTTACAGGCGCATTTGACACAGGTGACAGGGAGAAGCCCCTTTCTCACTCCAGATAGTACAGATTGTGGATGCGTTACCTTTGGACCTGGCAGGATGAGTGCAGGAGCTGATAAAAGAACAAGGCCATCTACCTAGTTCCATGAATGAGTGTGTAGATTTGATTGACTGTGAAGCATGCCAGGACTAGGCGAAGGATGAAGCATGGGCGGCACTCCTGATGGTCGGCCAGAGGCATAGCTTGTTGGAGGAACATGCATGGATTTTCCGCCATTGTCAAAAGCAGCCTGAGTGGCGGATTCCTAATCCTTGTGAATGTTCCATCAAGGGTTAGATGCAGATTTTCTGGCTGCCATGGTGGTAGTGAAGGCACAGGATATGCTGGAGGAAGAGGTCGTATTAACTTTGCAATAAAGAAGCAATTGGCGCTGGCTTGAGACCAGCGTGAGGGCTCCATGTCACCAGGAAAATGTCAATCTCCAGCGAGTGGTTGACCCAGTCAGGGGGCTGGCATACAGTCATAAGAAATTTCAAAAATCGTACAATGGAAAGGCCGTAAGAAAATGTGGAGAAATCGTGTAAAGTGGCGAGCCACAAACACGAGAAGGAGATGTGCCCAAATATCTGTCACCTACAAAATCTCAAATTAAAATTCACCTAAAAATTAAGTGGCCTCTTCTCTTTATCCACATTGATTTATCCCAGTGGAGTTGTATATGGATGGCAGAACAGAAGGTGAGATAGCCCTGGTAAATACAGGGGCAGAAGACAAATACGTTGAGCTTGCGTTGGCTGAGATACTAAAGATGCAAATTCAGGAGGGCTTGTTTTGGTGTTTGCCAACGTGTTACAGAGGGCTACCTCATAGCTAGTAAGCCCCTTGATAGGGGTATGCTTGAGTCCATTCAGGTTCAGGAAGCAGTTCTGTGTGATAGAGAATTTGGCCTATCTGGTAGAGTTGGGGATGTGGTGGTTGCATTAGTTTTAATCCCAGATTGACTTTCTCTTCTGTATCATCACCTTTTTAGAGGATGAGCCCACCAATGAGATGAAGATTGATGGTGGATGAGCATAAGTTGGTCAAATTTAAGAGTGTGGGGGTTATGCAGATGGAGTAGGTGATTTCAGAATGCCGCGAGTTTGTGGGGGTATTTAACCAAAAAAGGATTCACCATTTTCCCCACTGGCCCATTCACATTTTTGTTCTAATTCAAGGAAGGGTCTGAACTTCCCCTAGGATGTCTGGTTTACCCACTTAATGAACGAGTAAAAGCGGTAAGGAGGATCATGTGAGTTTGATTCTGAGCGAGGGGTTAATCAAGCCATTAAAATCTGCTGTCATGTTACCAGTATTACTGGAACATAAGGTAAGTGGATGATTATAGCCGTGTGTGGAGTTGTGGTGGCTCAACTCAGTTATAGAGCTAGACCCTTATCCCATGCCCTTGATGAAGGATATTCTCTCGATGGTCATGAGGTGTACCATCTTTATAAAGCTTGGTCTTGAAGATGATTTTAATCAAGTACCTGTGAGACCAGAATATAGAAAGTAAACAGCATTTAAATGCCACTTAGGTATGTTACATATTGAGTAATGCCATTTGGGCTGCAAAATGCTTAGCGGTGTTCTAATGGATGATCAATCAAGTGCTTAATGAGATGATCTGTCATTGCTGTATCACATAAGTGGATTACATTCTCGTATTTACCCATTCCTGAGATGAGCATTTACATGATGTGTAGGAGGTTCTGGAAGTGTTGTCTCGGGCAGGTTTGCAGTTGAAGCCGTCAAAGTGCAAATTCAACCAAAAATTGGTAATTTTCTTGAGCAATGTTTTGTTTGAAGATAGGCTTAGTGTATGCTCTGGCAAGCTGGAAGCAGATAGCTCATAGAGGTCCTGATGAATCAAACAGGAGTATTAGTTTTTTAGGGAAAAAGAATTTTATCTGGCGGTTTATGAAAAATTATCGCAAATGGCTCTGCCACTTATGCAGCTGACGCGAGATGCTCCATTCATGTGGGGAGAGGAGGAGAATCAGGTGTTCAATCTGTAGAAAAAGAGCAATAATTAGTGCCTGTATTGGCTCATCCAGACCCCCAAGGAACCCTTTCTGGTTGAGATGGACGAATGAAATTATTCCATGGGGGCGGTATTGTTGCAGAAGGATAAGTTTGGACTGGAAAACCCTGTGTGCTACTTTAGTCAGAAGATGGTCCCTACGGAAAAAAATTAACCAATATATGAAAGGAATTAATGGTGCTGATATAGGCTTTGCAGGAATTGCAGCACCATCTGTTGTATGTGCGTCACCTTTTGTGGTAAGAAGGATCATCAAGCACTGGAATATTAATGTGAGCCCAAGAAGAAGAACCAGTGCCAAGCCCAGTGGCATGTGGAGTTGGTCAAATATGATTTTTGGGTAGAGTACTGATTAGATTAATCAAAACTTTAGCAGATTGGCTAAGTCATGACGCAGGGGGCTATAAGAAGATGTATTTGACTTGGTTCAACACAGATGCTATGTTTTGGTAAGACCAATTTGCAATGATTGGAAGTTAGGAGAGCGAATTAGAGGTAGAAATGTGGCAGAAACAGAGGAAGTCGGCATTAAGCCATCAGTTGTGAGACAAGGAAGCGGAAGGCCAGCAGCATGGTCACCATCAGATGTATGGGAAAAGGAATGGAATACCATACCATAATTCGCGCATGTGAGTCCCAAATCTGTCTTTGCAAAGGGAGGTATTGCAACCGTCTCATGACCACCCATTGGTGGGACATCCAGGAGTTGAATAGTTGGTCAGATTGTGCAGCAGAATTATTTTTGGCCTGGTCTTTGGAAGGACATAATGAAATACGTGGTGGAATGCTTGGTTTGCACTTGGTCAAAGCCTTTAAGGAAGCCTCCCGCTAGTATGTTAGTCCCACTTCAATTTACAAGTCAGCCGTGGGTTTGGTTATTGTAGATTTTATCATAGGATTGCTGAAGGTCCAAGGAAGGATGCAATTATGGCAATTGTCGATAAAATGACTAAATGTGACGAGTTTTCCTTTGCACTTTCAATTTTGCAGCTAAGGACGCAGAAAATATTTAATAAATGAATATTTGCCCATCATGGCCTTCTGGTGAAAAAATTTTCAGAATGTTTCCCAATACATCAAAAATTCTGGTTCAATTGGCTTTTAGATTTAAAGATTCTCCCATTTAGGGCTTCGTCATATCACTCCCATTTTGACAAACAAATGGAGAGGGTAAACAAAATACTGGAATAATACCTTTGGTGTCATGTTTCAGACCAGCAGGACAACTGGATTGTGTGGGTCATGTTGTCCCAGATTGTTTATAACAACCACTTTCAATTATTGACAGGAATGACCCCATTTTTTACAAACTTGGGGATAATCCTGCGTTGAATAGTGGTCAAGTGGTGGAATGTGCTAGGGGGTGGATGAGTTAACCTGCAAGATGGTGGACATCAGGAAGAAATTATGGGGAAATTTGGAATATGCCATGGTTCAGTAGAAAAGTTATTCAGACCATAGAAGAGTTTCATATCTGCTATTTGCTCTGAGGGATTGTGTGTTAGTGGTGGCCAAGAACTACGCCATACTGGTGAAAAGCAAAATCTTAGGCCAAAATTTTTGGGGCCAAATAATATTATTCATGATATTAATAAGGTCACGTTTGAGCTGGAGCTTAAAGAAGGGTCAAATTGCCCATCCAGTTATCCACGCCTCACAACTTCAAGAGTTCCAAGGGAGAAAAAGAGCGGCCTGGACCGTTAAGACTTTGGGAGGAGAATAGCCAAGAATTTGAAGTTGAGCAGATACTAGATGCACGATGGGTGAGAGACTGGCAGAAGTCCTTGGTAAAATGGAGGGGGTATCTGGTAGAGAATGAACATGCAGAAGCTGGAGGCATGTGTGCATTGCCTGGAGAAGATCTGGGTATTCTGGGATTCACAGGAGTGTGATGTGACGGACCAGGAACATCCTGTTCCGCATATCAACCTAGTGGATGAAATCTCATATTCTACCCCAAATTTGAAGGTTGAGTCTGATAATTCAAGGCCAGCTGAGTAGTATATTGGAAACGTGGTTGTTGGTAAGAATTTGGAAACTCAGGAATGAAGGATGATATGCCAGAATGTACCACCGGCATCCTAAATTCTCCATATCATGATTATATGGGATATGGAGCTTTCACGTACAAGGTTATGGTCATTATTTGAGAGCTTAGATCAATGGCCTGGTTAGATGGAATTTGCAATGCCATAAAGATGGAAAACAATTATTGAGAATTTAGTTTCAGTTTTCTATAAGATTAACATAATGTTTATAGATATTTGTTAGCTTGTGTAAATTACTGAATTTAAACTTAAAATAAATTAAAATCTCAATCTGGATTTGGACAAAAGTTTCCCCAAACAAAGCTTTTTCACCTCATAATATGCTTCCTAAGCTGTTAGACGAGGTGCCATATTGAGGTTTTTTTAATTTATGATAATCCTTTTGTTTGGCTCAATTGCAAATAAAAATGCATGGCGGCTCCCCTTTTGGGTTGGGCACCACTAGTGCTAAAAAAATCTAAATCTGGAGGATGAGCTTGACAAGAGAGCTGAGACAAGCGTTGGCTTTGTTCTCAACGTTATCATGGACCCATACGATGTTGTTGGCATGCATCATGGCTGGTACCATAGTTAGGGAATACATCGCAACATCCAGAAATGCCATGTGGGTTCAGTGGTGGATTTCAGCTGGGTTTTCAGTTATTTGGTAAGTGACATATATTGTATTTCCTAACTCTTTTGTGGCATACTGGCGTTAACCCACCCATTACACAGTATGCATATAGATGTAATACCTAGGGCTTATGTGAGATATAAAGACATAGTCTGTAGTTAAGTCCCCAGTTCACTAGCTTTCTTTCTAGCTTGCAGAGATTCTGAAACTAGTCATGGAAGCTCGTGGTTAGTAACAACCTTGAATAATATTAATACATTCATAGCTTGTAGGAATAGTTTTCAGAAAGACAAATTTATTTATTTATGTTATATTTTTACTTGTGAAAATTTAGATTTGACTATTAAAAGTTTTTTTATTGGAGGTGGGCCGACCTGGGGACAATGCTGCACCAACAAAGGATTTAGG
This sequence comes from Massospora cicadina, assembly GCA_022478985.1. Classification (NCBI taxonomy): domain Eukaryota; kingdom Fungi; phylum Entomophthoromycota; class Entomophthoromycetes; order Entomophthorales; family Entomophthoraceae; genus Massospora; species Massospora cicadina. Next base: position 21,212 of record JAKSZP010010577.1, read on the forward strand.
GGATTCAAATTAATAGGAAAGGAGGATAAAAACCGGAAAACCTCCATGCGCGGCATATGATAGGCCAGGAACTCCATGGACCGCCTTTGCTATTTGCTATCTTAGTTCGGGGCATTGGTGCGCAACGCCAAGCCAGTCATAATTGTCCCCTACCCAAAGTTCATCTACCAGAATCAAACTTGGGGAGGCATTGACTATTAAAAGTTATTTGATGCGCTATCCCCTCATCATTATTTTTGATAGTACTGCTCCAATAGCATATAGGGATAATAGTATGCATTATGACCGATTTTAATAGATTAAAAAATACTGAATCTCTAGTCAGATCACTAGATTTATAATGCTATCATATACAATGCTACTGATAGATAGTAGCACAGGGTTCATGTACACTAATAAAATACAAGACAATATGAAGCTAGGTATCATCATAAAAATCACACAAAGACGTAAAGTATCAATAATAAAAGGCTTATAAATACTACATGATAGAATCTCACTACCTTTATTTAACTGATAATTAAACCAGAATTCTCTATAAGACACACAGTCTTATTCCTACTTGAGTATTTTATATAATCTCACTTTAATCTACTGATTAATTCTACAATGAGTATATCAATCTATTATAATGCTAGAAGAATATATATTTTAAGCTAACAAAAACTCAGGTCACCTAACAAAACACCTTACAGCATAGAGTACTTTTAGTCAGAATTTGGTTCGCTTCTTGCCAGGATATCCAATTTCTGAGAGAATTGGTAATTAATTTCATCATTGACTATCATAAATTGACCAGGGGGCTTAGCTAATCACTCTTAATACATAAATTGACTTATCAAGCTGATGATGCTTTGTACGTGATCTCTCAGTGTTCTGACTCTCTTTGTAATTTTATTTATTATAGTATAAGCTTAACATTGTACTGGTTAATGAGGATCCACCTAATGGATAAAGCATATTGCTATCAATGTCACAGCTGTTTGTAAAATAAATGTCCATCCAATTAGGTCGGGATAGTGCCTATTGGAAATCACATAATGCCAAGGGCTCAGCAGACCCAGTGACACTTTAAGAGGGCATAAAATGAGGTAAATAAGTGGTAGTATTGTTCATAAGCATATTAAAGGCCCTTAAAAAACGCCAGAAAGCTTAAATGGCAGACAACCGCAGGACTTATTGGGGCAACTTACATGAGTAGGAGAAGCAGGGAGGTCAACAACTCCTCAGAGTTTTAAAGATGTTAATTATTAATGTTAGTCTTTACAGTTCCTTCTCCCTTTTGTCTACCATGACTATTCTTATCCCACATTACCTAGCGTTTTGTGTGTTGAGAGAATTAGGCTCTTATTTAGAAATATATTCACTAAATCGCCAGAATGTCAAATACTTAGGGCGAATTCTCCCATATTGCTTCCCATCTTTTAAAAATTCTTCCTGATATCTATAGTCTAAATTCAGAGATCCCTTTTATATAACTTTGATATGATTATCTATTTCACCTTGAATCTTAATTTTTGTATTCTAATCTTTTATTTAACTGAGGTAAGCCAACCAGGGGACGGACATTACCAAATATACATAAAACTAAGGAAATAACCGACAAGTATAAAATTGGGCACTCCAGGGTACTCAAGTTACCCCTGTTGCCAGCAGGACTGCCAGGTATGAGGGTTGATGTGCTACTCTGAGGGGGTTTCCCCTGCTATGGAGCAGGTGTGAAGGAAAGGGTCTGTGTGGAGGAACCAGAGTGGGAACCAAGTTTCTATGAGCGCTTTTTGCCTTGGTCTCATATATCCATAGAGCCAGGCTTGGAAGTGCTCTAGTAAGTGGACATGGAATCTGTTAATAACCCCATGAATGGTTGGGACCGTGCCCTTGAACGCATCTAATGCAATTATGTGTGGATTGTCCACATTGCAATGGGTATTATTAGGGAACGGAGGGTAGATGGGATTGGTGACTTAATCTGGAGCGCAAAGATGCTCTTTGATATCGAGAATTCCTGTTCGTTTTGGATCTTAAGCAGGCGTGCGACTTCCTGCCATATAGCTTTGGTTGGGGGCAAGTTTCTAGGCGGTGATGTAGGGATCCCTCCCCTCCACATACTGCACATGTTTTGTGGAGGGAGTTGGAACAGTCAGCCGTCCTATAGGTCCTTCTCAGACAGCGCCAGGCGTTTGCTCTTATCCTCGGCTGTAGGAGTGAGTGGTGAGTCATTTTCCACATTGCCTTCTGTGTGGTTAAATCATAGGGAATGTCCAACATATCTAGGTATTCTATCCTATCTATGCTTAGGGTTGTTGCGAGCATACCTCTCTGGGGGTGGTTTTCTGGGTTTCTTAATTTGAATTGGAGGCTGGGTCGTCCCCTTCCCTGTATAGTACCCATGTTCTCTATGGTCCATCCCATATGGCGGATAGTTTGGAGGATATGTTTAAAATGAGGGGAGGTTCCATGCGGACCTGTTGCAGTAGGATGCTGGCAAGGTATGAAAGTAGTCTGGGTGGACTATGTGGGTTGGTTAATTTGAGCGCCTGTGCAAATTTAGTCCTTGCTGCTCTGGACCAATGTTGTTGCAAGAAGTCTGGAGCAAGGATTTCCTTTATCCAGGTACCAAGGATGTGATTAACGTTGCTCTCAAAATCTATTAGTCCCATGCCTCCGCTTGAGCGTGGGCCAAATAGTGTTTCCATCCGTATAGGAGGGTGAGAGCCAGGCCACAGCCAGTCCTGGATAAGCGCGCGGATTGAGGTTATAAAGGCAGGTGAGAAGGCGATCGCGTGGGCCTGGTACCATAGTATTGGGATGATGAGCGAGTTAGCAACTGTAACTCGTCCTGTCAGTCCTGTGGTTCTTCCCTTGAGGGAGGCGACGCGTTTGGATACCCGTTGTAACAGGTTACTTTCCATTGTCTCATTAGCATATCCCCCTGATTCTAGCCAGATTCCAAGGTGTCAGACAGTAGTGGTGGTGGGAGGTGTTGCAAAGGGTAAAATGATTGGGTTTTTTCTTCGTGTATTGGTATGAGGTTTTGATGTTGTGGCCCAATTGTTTGTGTATTTGCCTAAGAGGATGATTTCTGTCTTCCTTTTGTTGAGCGATGCATTGCTCACCTTGGAGTATTCCTCTAGAGTGCATTCCAGCTGTTGGGAATCTTCATTGTTTTCTATACCTGCTATGCATTCATCCGCAAAGGCCAGTATCTTGAATGTTGGTTGTCCTTGTGCGGTTATCCCCATGAGACGTGAGTCAGTTACTCGGAGGAGTGGGTCAAAGCTGTAATTGTATAGCAGTGGGCTGAGGGGATCCCCTTGTTTGAGCCCTCTGTGTGGTTTAATCTTATTTGTTAGTGATCCAGGGCCGCATACAGCTATGGTTGCAGATTCTGTTAGGAGCATCGCCCATTTTATGAATCTTGGTGGGAGTTTGAAGGCATGTAGGCATTCTTTTAGGTATGTCCAGCTAACACGGTCATACACTTTTTCCTGATCCAAGAAGACCAGGGCACCAGTTGCTTTGGATTGGCAAATGTTTGCAACAGGGTGAATGTTGTTCCAGATTGAACGCCCTGGTATAAGCCCAAACTGGTTGGGTGATAGGACGGTAGATGCAATTGCACCTAATCTAGCTGCTAAAATTTTTGTTAGAATTTTTGTCAGTGTTGGAGAGTGCAATTGGGTGCCTGTTGGCCAGGTCCAACTTGTCACCCTTTTTATATAAGGTTATAACGTAGGATTCATGTCCTCCTGGTAATAGGCGTGTTTCCAACAAGCTCTGGTTCATAGATGCCTATAGGAGGGGGGCGATTTGTTAAAAATATTTTTTTGTGAAATTCGTAGGGTATCCCATCAGGCCCTGGGCATTTCCTATGTGGTGCACCGCGAATTGTCTCCCAAAGCTCCTATCATGTAATAAGGGATAGTATATTGTAATTTGGTGGTGTACTTTGTACCTTGGCAGTTTGTATAAATTCTTTTTTGTTTGTGAATCTGTTGGCGTTTCACAATATAATTTGGTGTAATAGCGGTGTACTTCCACCTTGACCTCCTCAAGGTTGGTTGCCACGGTGCCGTTGGTAATGTGGAAATTTGTGCACGCAGGCTGGTTTCCGTGGGAGTGGAATTGGCAGAAAAAGTATGTCAAACAGGTTTCGCCTTCCTTTATAAACTTACCTTTGTTTGATACTTTGATTCTGTGTTGGTGTTCGAAGATGAGATTGTTAAGTCAGGCAGAAATTTCTGCCCATTTGCATCCCCAGATGGGGCTATAGCCAGATCTCAGAGTATTTATTTCCAGGTGATCTAGTTCCACCAAGGTACGCTTGATTGTGGATGTGTCCGCGGTGTACTTACATGATGCAATATGTCAGGTTTTGTTGATTAACTCCTTTTTGAAATTTTCCCATGTTCTGATGGGATCTAAAGTGAATGGGGCTGTGAATTCTGGGTTTGTAGCCTTGTTTTCAACCCAGTCAGATATCTCAGGCAATTTCATATTTTAAAGGTGAAGCTTTCTCCAAGGCGACACCTGTGTGTGGGATTGGGTTGGCGCTACCTGCACCATAACTAATCGTTGGTCAGAAAAATTGATCTTTTTTGTTATAAATTTGGAGATTCTTGAGTAGTGGGATTGTGGGATGAGGATGTGGTCAATACGACTCATCAATATGAGTGCTCCCTCACATATTTTGGGCCACGTCATGTGAGGAAGGAGTAGTGAACTGGGGGGAAGAGCATCCTGTAAGCCAAGAGATGCCTTCATTGTGCGGAATTCAATGTGTCCAGGTGGGTATCCCCTGGGATTAGGCCATCAATCCATATTGGGGTTATCCCAGAAGTTGAAATCGCCTTACATAATGGTATCTGGTGGGAGGGTGAGAGTAGAAAGGTTTTCAAAATTTTGTTTTCTCTAAGTTGCAATGCACGGTGCATATATACATGCTATCAAAATTATTTCCTCTTGGCATGTGATTGTTGCTACCAGGACTTGACCATGCAAGTGTGATGACGAATTTGTAATTTTATTTTTGTTGTTTCAGATGATCACCCCACAGTGAGACGTCCATACTGATCGTGATGGTGCGACCCTGGTTGACCAGGATTCTTCTTCCCCTTGTAGACAGTGGGTTACTTGGATGGCCAAGATGTCTACAAGAGGTTTTCGCAGGAATTCCAGCTTTTTGGCTTGGGATGTATGAGCCCTGGCTCCCGCAATGTTTAGCATCCCTATTGACACTGAGGTGCCCGCGGCGCCTCAGGAGCGGTTAGGAGGGCCCTCTGGCCCTATCCCACCATGGCTCATTTTGGCCATGCTCCACGTCTGTACCCCAACTCTTTCACTGCCATTTTTGGTTCTCTTGATCTTACCTAATGATTCAACGGAATTGCGGTTTTTTGCATTTGTGTCAACTTTTCCTGCACAGGTCTCATGTTGATTTGATGTGGATTGTTAATTGTATTTTATATTTTTGAGGTTTGACTTTGGTGAATTGTGCACCGCATTTTTGCCCAAATTGCGGTTGCATTGTTCCTCAATATGTGCATGACTGATGTCGCTTTGTGATTCAGTCAGGTTACTGTGAAAATTTTCGACCTGGGCATATTGTTCTGATTTGTTGGTTCAGTGAATATCCGAAATACCCTCCCAAATTTTTCCAGGGTTAATGGTGGACTCCGCATGTGCTGCTGCTTCAGCTGCTGTTCGCTTGCGGGCTTTTTGTGCCGCTTTATGTTGTTTGCTTGTAACTGGGTCCACGATGGAGTATAGTCCATCTTCACCCCAGCGGAATGGGTGGTGACCGTCAGACATCTTGGCGAAGTTTTCATTATCTTCGTCCATTGCTTCCTCACAATAGTCATTTTCCATTAAGCCCTCTTTCACAGGGCATGCATGTTCCTTGTGGCCCAGTGAGCCACAGTGGTTGCAAATGGGCGGCGCGAGTTCCAATGCAACTTGGAATGCGGCTGACTGGCCCCCATCTTTGAAGTGAAATTCTGCTGTGCGGGGAATTTTGGATAAGTCCTCTTCCACTTCTGGGAAGGGATTGAGTACAGCAATAGCTTTGCCTGTGCACAGGTTGGGCATCAGGCGAAATCACTGTAATTTGAGTTGCTGAATTTATCCATAGGCCATGAGACCTTTGTGGAGCTCCTTCTCGATTACCTTATGAGGAAGGTTAGTGGGGAGCGAGTCAAAAGAGATGAACAAAGTTTTCACTTTGTTCCATTTGGTGTGTGCAGTGCACACAATTTCCTTGCCCTCGGGGAGGGCAAAATCCACACAGACTTTTGCTGCGGCATTGGCTTCATTGGCTGTTTCAAAACCAATAATGATCCAGCTGCAGCCCATGTTGTTGGTGGCTACATACACCACGTGAGGGAAAAGTGAGGGCTGTGCCTCACATGTTTTCTCCCACAGGGTTGGGGACTCATCCCCAAGGAAGAGTCTGATCCCATGTTCCACCTTTGATAAAGGTTGGTTGAACTGAATGTACATATATTGCGCGTGCTTTACAGTGAATGCCATAAACCCAGATGGTGTCTGAGTTTGCAATTTCTTTGCGGATTGGGTTCCTGGTCCCCTCCAGGGCGTTTCTTGCCATTAGTTGCACCATTAAGTGCACCGCTTGCCGCGACGCTCGCCCATGTTGTATTATTTTTATTGATAAAGTCTCCCATCTTTCCTGTGTGTGATTATCCAAATTTGCTGTTTGAATTAAATTGTAGTAACTAAAGTGATTATTATGAGAAAGAAAGAACTCTGTATTCTAATATTGACCCTCCTTTTTAGTATTTTCTGATATCTATTTTTATTTCTATTATCTTCTGCCAATCAAACGCTAGACTGCCATGGATAGAGTGCATCTATTTATAAATTTTTAAAAAACAAAAAGAAGAATAATGAGGAAGCAGGCAAGCATGGAGTGCCCCATCATCCCTCCTGACCCCAAATTAACTGTATTAATTTTGCAATATGGACCTTCCCTTCCATAGCACAAACCTGGTAGCTTGCAACCTGAGAAGTAGTTGCAGTGCTTAAAAACATTGCTGCTAACCCTTAAAGTCATTCTTCTTACATATGCCAACGCTCTTGCTTGTTAGGGTACTGGGCAATCTTATTTGCCTTTGCCTTGAGTTTTAGTAATAATGTTCTATTTCTGTTTTTAAAGTTTGTCATCATATATAAGACCATTTTATAAATCATTGCACGCATTGTGGTCATAATCATGCACCCATTAAGATGGGTAACCCCTCTGTTGTAATTAGTTTGTCTAACCATCAGGATACGTTATTTATAAGGATTAATGTCATATCTCAACTAATACCTAGATAACATATTTGATTGATTGTTTTATTATTCCATGCGGGCTCTGCTTTAATATGTAGTGGACTAAAGTATTAATCTACTTTTTAATGGAGGATCCCTAATACCCCTTTGGCACATCTCTTGTCCCCTTACACACTTGTTGCATTGATGCTGTGGTATCAAATATATTATTGTCTCTTAATTATTGGCATAATAGGTTTATGCTGCCCTGGCGCCAGCATAAAACCAGAAGTAATAGAGTTCTATAATTATCAGGGCCATTCACTAGTACTTTGACTATGTGCGGCAAAATGCCTCTTTTAGGGGAAATTCTCAAAGCCTTAGTTCCCGCCTCTTTATCCCAATTTGGATATAATCATTTTAGTTGACCTATTTTAAAGTGCAGATTTGTAAATACTAAAGCACCGATGAGAATGAATTTGAATGGGAAAATCTGAGAGGAATTTCAAAGGGTAGAGGGACCTTTTTTCTTTAGAAGATTTCTAGAGTTAAGTAGTAAAATTTATTGGAGTAAGCTCAAGAGCCGCTGGAAGTATTAGATACTGCAGTGAACTTAATTTGATCAATAAATATTTCCTATTATTTCTTATTGTAATTAGGTGTTGTTTTTAATATAAGCTACTGTCATCAAACAGTGCCTTTTATTCCATGTAGTATAACCTGTGCAAAACTTTTCTCTCTCATTGCAATCGCTATTTGCAACAAAACTTGATTTAAGACTAGGTAAGTTTGATAGTCTCTTCGAGGAGATTAGGGTGCACCCAATGTTGGGTAGCAGTTGGGCTAGCAAAGTAAAGGGCACAGGAGTGGGCTCTGCACCATCCAAAGTTCATAAATGCCCTGGAACACCAGTTGCCTCAATAAAAGTAAAAAACTGGCGGTTAGTATTTTCATGGAGATTTTGGCCTGGCAAGCAAAATTTAACCAGTTCATCTTTACCCCGCATTCCCAGCCCCTTTCATTAGTGGAGCATGGGGTGTGAGTTTTCCTGGATATTAATAAAACAGTACTTTGGGAAAAGTCCTGTGGAGATGTGCACACCCATTTCCAGCTGCAGTATACGTAGCATCACACTCCATGACCTGCAGTTGGTTAGATCTCAGGTTCAAAAATAGAACAGCAGTGGATGAAGCCACACAGGTGCATATGGTGGTAGACCTCCCGGATGGTCAATGGGTGGTCAAGACAAAGTGCATTAGTTGGACCAAATTAAACCAAATTTTCGTTATGTTTGACTTTCTCTTCACAACTATTAAGCGCACAGTGCTAGAGCACCACCAAAATGCTGGGCTTAAGGCATATGGGGAAATTCACTCCTTTGAAATGCAACGCTTTACACAAATGCTGGACCTGTGCATGGGCAAAGCAATTACTGTGATCACCCCATCTGCAAACATTGTGGAAGATTTGACCCAAATCCCCCACACTGCAGTTGTGTTTGTTGACAGGCTGGAATCCCAACCGTTCCATGTCACAGTGGATTGTGTGCCCCTTATCTGCACCTTTTGTCACACTTTTGGCCACAAGGCCCTCACCTTCCCTGCCAAGGAGGGCATTACACAAAACGAAAGCCCCCAATGCAATGGGTAATGCATAAACCCATTATAAACCAGCTATAGAAACTAATGCCGCCTTCCCATTGGGATGTAAGGGTGTTATATTCAGGTCAAACCTGTGTCCCTGCAGGAGCGTAAGAAGGCCAAGCAGGCCTGTAGAGAAGCAGCCAAGGCAGCAGCCACAGCCGCGTCTGTGATCCTGCCTGTCCAGACCCAGGATGACATTGGTCATTTGCTGCTGAAGCAGCTCACAAATCCGTCCATCAATCAGATTGGACCAACCAACCTGATGTCCTGATGGGTGAGTCATATCTACCTGTGCAATGTTACCAAGCCTTAATTAAAACTGATTCTACCACCCATTTCTCTCCCAAATTTTATCGACCTGTGTTGATGCACCACAGAAGCACAGCAATGTCAAAACTCAAATCAAAATTAGCGAAAAAATAACACTAAAACTGCAACTACATCCAAAGTGTCAGAGTCCCTTAAACCCCCGCATATAAAGAAAAAAGTGTATCTAACTTGGGCTAATACTACTGCTGCTTATTAAGTTTCATTGGAAGGCCTAGGGGGCCCTTCCCATCATTCCTAAGGTGTGATGAGGGGAGCCTTCACAATAGGAATGTTAAACATCTCTGGACTCAAGGCCTCACTATACAAGGCTAGGAAACTGAGTTTTCAAAAATAATTTACCTGTGGAGATCCTGGCCATTCAGAAAGCCCACTGTCCATATAGTGCTGAGGACAAATGGGCAACCATGCTCCTCCCCTCCCTTTACTTTTGGTTGCTGCACTGTGGGGTGCTTATATGTGCAACCCGCAATTTTAAATTTACTTTTAATAATTCATACCTCGATGGCTGTGTGCTTGTTGTGTCCTTTTTATGGGATGACGAAGTGCATGCTATTGTTATTCTTTATGCCCTGACTTGTGCGCAGGCTTTCCAGGAATTCTTCTTGGCCATTACATCCCCCTGCAACCCCTGACTCATTTGTGATGAGAGATATAAACTGCTGGGCCAACCTGACCACTGGGCGCTAGCCTTGGCGCATGCCCCCCCCACAGGGGCACATGAAACTTTGTATTCTAAAATCAACTTTGGGGCTGTTTGATACTTTATCTAAACATGCACCACTGCTCCCCAACATGTCTCGTTCCCATGTGCACAACAGTCAGCTGAGGTCAATGTCCCGCATTGACCTTATTCTTGCCCTGTTGAACTTTTGGTCTCAGGTTGCACACTTTACAATGACGAAAATCGATTTCTCTGACCACAGGTTTGTTTCAATTTTCTTCTCTTTGTTGCACCCAGTGGCACAGGCGTTAAAGTGGTACAAACTTCGCCCAGCCGAGATCAAGTTGCCCAGGTTTTCCTCATGGGTGGACACTGAAACCTCGACACTTGAGTTTACCACACCGTTCTGTGAGGACCAACTTTTAACCTGGTCAAACTTCAAATTGAACACCATCCACAAGGCATGCCACATCTCATTGCATTACTCTCAGACTGCCTCAGCAATCATTTTGTGCATGCTTGCAGAAGTTGAACACCTGGAGTCTAATGTCCCTGCTGCAGGATACAGCCTGGCTTGGGGTCACAAATGGGCAGAGGTGTTCTCTCACCTCAACGCACTGGTAAGGCAACACAAACAACGCATTTGTGTACAGTACAAAGAAAAAAATATAATGACAGTTGACATGTGCTCAATCTACTTATTATGAGAATTCTTCACGCTGCAACAGAGCTTGGCCTGAACACAGGTGAGGCAGCCAGACCACTCCGTCACAGAAACCTCAGCCAAAATGACAATCAAAGTTCAAAATTATTACTCCAAAAGTATATCACTCCATTCCAGTTGAACTGGCAGAAGTTGCTGATTTTCTTGAAGGTGCACATATCTGCACTGTTTCCCATTATCTAGAGTTGATGAATTTGATTTCTTGGGACAAACTCAGGTATGATGTTTGTGGTGCACTGCACAGGAAATGCGTAGGTCCAGATGGGATTTCTTATAAGTTTTACAAGAAATATTTTAATTTTTCTCCTCTTTGCTGCTTGCCTCAATGAATCAGTGTTTGTTAGAAACTCGCCTCCTCCCTGGGGGCCAAGAGGCTTTCACAATAACACTGTATAAGAAAGGGGATAATCTGGACTTGGCCAACTGGCGCCTCATGTCACTTACTAACACTGATTTTAATTGATTTACCAAAATCATGGCCAATTGCTCAGGGAAAGTTGCCTCTGATCTCATTTCCTCTAAGCAATTTGGTTTCATTCCCAAGAGGTCTATATGGGATAACATACATACTGTATCCAGCGTTTGCCAATCCGCGGCTACTAGGGCACTTTTTTTTTAGAACTGCAGAAGGCTTAAGATAGAGTCAACTGGGATTACCTCAAAGCCTGCCTCCACAAGTTCCACCTTCCTCATTGGTTCATTATTTGGGTGATGCTGCTTACGGAAGCTGCCACAATGGCTGTGCTTAGCCCTGGCTTCCTCACTAATGTAGTTCACCCTTAAAGGGGACTCCGCCAAGGGGACCCTTTGAGTCCACTATTTTATAACTTCAGCCTTGATCCACTTTTGCGCAACGTGAATGCCTGCCTTACTGGTGTCCATTTGCAAGGCCAAGCATCATTAAGGTGTTGTTATTTGCTGATGATTGTGTGGTTGGAGTGTTTAACAACCAATATGCACGTGCACTTGAGGATACTATCCAGGTTTACTCCAAGGTAAATAACGCTGCACTTAACGCCTCCAAAACTGAAAAGTATTCTCCTTGGGCTTTTCCAAGCCCGCTGGTCACCAGCACCCCGTTTCCTACATGCTTCAGCAGCTAGATCATGGGTTCACTTGCTCCTCCCACCCCATACCACTCCGCTTATGCTCCCTTTTGTGCCAAGACCCACTGCTGGTCCAGTACGCCATTTGGGTGTGTGGCTGGAGGTGGGAGGGTACGCCTCGTTGGTGATGGAGCACCATATACTGGACAATTTCACCAAACGCATCGCCTCCCTCAGAGCCCACCAAACTTCCCTCAGCGACAGAGTTGTGCTGGCCAACTCAGTGATCCTATCTAAAGTTTGCTTTGTGGCCCATGCTATCGCCTTTTCCCCATTTTTCTTCACCTCGTTATATGCCCTCCTGCAAGGGTGGCTTTGGTTAGGCCGCCTATTGCCAGTTCGCCTGGATGCCTTGTTTGGCCTCGCCATAATGGTGGTATGGGCCTGCTCAACTTTGAGGCCAATGCTGCCAAAATACTTGGAACCAGGATCGCTGCACTCACCAACCCACACTCCAAGCCAACACAGGTCACGCGCAGCCCGCTACAATTTCTCCCATACCCTGGGCCTTAGCAATCCTATCCACCCCAACTCTCTGTTATAATATCTTGCCTCACATCCCTCTGCTGCGGGCCCACATGGGACGTCACCCCACTTCAAACGGATTCTCCTCTCTATGCAGAGTGCTGAGTGGAGAATTTGCATCAGTGGGCACACCGCACAGAGGGGTCGCCCTACTCCCAGCTTCACACAAGAAGTACAAGGCCAAGCCGTTCTGAACAGTTTGATAATGAGGAGGTCCCCTATCATGGCCAGGGTGGATTATCTGGACATGTTGGACATCCCCTACTCCCTAGAAACCCAGAAAACCATCTGGAAGTACGCCAATAACCCTCTTTTGAAGCCTCATGTTCGTTCCCATGTGTGGCACTTCTTGAAACGGGTAAACCATACTTCAGAGTGATCCAACGCATCACACTCCTCATGTGTTGTGTGTGACCAATATGGGACTTTGGTCCACCGCCTGGAAGAGTGACCTCCGTCAAAAGAGATCTGGCGTGAGGTTTAACGTCTCTTTTGCCAGGATCAAATACAGCCCTTCATCCTATCTAAGGACATCTTCGCCTTGTCCTTAAATTCTCCTATACAACCTTCCCTCTGAGCCTTAGTGGTAGCAATTGCAATGTGGACCATCTACACAATTGTCTTGGATGCCATTTCAGGATCTACTATCACCCTCCAGAAAGCTGTACGCTGATTCCAGTCGCACCTCATGTATCACTTTCAAGCATGTTTGTCTGAATACCTACCAACCTGTCAATGACAGCTGGTCTCATCCTGGTTTCTGGTTTGGTTCCTCACTTCAGACCCTTTTCTTCATACGTGCTCAATAGTGGCGCAAGCCTCTACTCACAATACCCCCTTCCTTTATTTGGCGTTCCCGCTGGCTACAGGAGACAGCGTTAGCTTCTCTGGGGTGCCCTCTTGCTTATATTAATTCTTATTAGTTTACATATCAGAAGTGTCCATCTCATGGTTGGCCTTCCCCAAATAAAATAAGAAATATAACCTGTGCAGTTGAGTTACGACGCCTCTGTGCCAAATTCAACACCTACATTGTTTAGAATGCTTCAGGGGCAATAATAATACTATTTGCTTAGTCACTTGGTGGTCACACGTGAACTTCTAGTGGACAACTAAAGGTAGACTGGGCCCCCTAATCATTAAATAACAGTCCAGTATTATATAAAATTTCCGCTACATTGCAGCATGGACCTCCCCATGTCACCCTTTTGTCTACTGAGACCCTTTCCCAAGTGTGTGTATTTTATTGTTTGTTTGCCTCATCGTGTGGTTCCTAAACCCCCTTCCATGAGCCACTTCTCATTTTGACCTGGTTCCATTCTCAAAATGCTACATTTCCAAATTCCACAACAAGGATTTCAGTTGCCTTGAGTTACTCCTTTGGGATCTAATGAATGGTATCTTAATTCTGCAAGTTCATTTACTACCGCCACTCAAGAAGAATCCTGTATTCTCCATAATCATATGTTGCTAGATGCTTTGTGTCTTTTTCTGATGATGGGATTCTGAACTTCTTCATACAAAGGATTCTTTTCCTAAGCCATTTTGGTTTTTAATCAAACTCCATCCATGTCTTTCCATCAATTCTCATCCCAAGATGTCCACAGCTATCTCAGAACCCCTAATTTTGAACTATTTTTCCCAAAATTAGTTATTTTAATCTTCCATTCCTCTCCATAAGTCATAGCATCATGTCATTGCTCTATGTAATATATGGCAAATTAATTTGCAATCATGTAATCCAGTAGTAAAACTTGTTGAAAGTTGGTAAATAACTAGGGTAGTGTAAGACTTTACAGTGATTTCTACACTTTCTCATAAGACTGATCCTTTTCCCACACTACCTAGCATTTTTCATGATGAGAGGGGTTAGGCTCTTGTGTAGATTAAACTCTCAACTAAACATCCAAAATGGAAAATTTTCTACAGATAGGTTCTCCTATAATGCTGCATATTTACTAAAATTTCCCCCAATATCCTAATATCACATATATCTTTTATAAATCTTTATGGTATGGTTATCTGATCAAGCTGTGAGATATAATTTCTGGCTTCCAAAACCAGCTTTCACTTTTAATATTTTTCCTGTAGCCCTTTTATAATTCACCTCTTCTCCTTTGCTTATTCACGCAGGTCCACAAAGGGTTGAGTGCATCTAAATTTGTAATTTTTGATAAGTTTAAAGAGGTTAATGAGATAGCATCCAATTATGGCGTGCCACATCATCCCTTTGACCCAAAATTTTTATAACAATTTTGCAATCTGGCCTTTATAAAAAAGTGAGAACCTAGGAAAACCTGCAACACTAGAAGCAAACACATTGTTCAATGACTGTGCTTTTGACCCTAAGACATTCACCTTATATAGGTCAGTACCCTCACAAGTGAGAGCACTGGCCTATTAAGTTTTTTTGCAAATCATTAGTTTTAATTGAGCTCCCTTATTAATTATTTTATCTTTCCTTTTTTTGTAAAAGAATTTAATTAATCATGGCGCACATTATGGCCATGACCATGCACCTGGTAAAATGGTTCACCCTTAGTGAACTAAGGGCCTTGGGGCCAACATATAGTTGTTTGGTCATTTGAGTGGCTTTATGGAAACTGCAAGTGGACAACTAAAGTTTAATTGGGCTCCACTGGTCCTTACAAAAGTGATAGTCAATATGCAAAACTTTATAATTTTTTAAATTTCTCAATTTTCTCCTTAATCTTAGAAATACAAGTGATATTATAAGAGTGTTAAAAAGGGCTTCATAATATTATCAAAGGTCTTGCAAGAAGGCTTTTTATATTTCAACTGATAATTTAAACTATGAACTGATCCAACCGCTTAAGCCAAATATGAGTATTTTGACTTCTTGTACTCCATTAATATGTAAATGTGATGTCACTTACACTGTACTTAAATTGCAGCAACAGAAATCATTATAAGATAACTTATTAGAGCTATCAATATTTTCTTCACCTTCATATGTGCTATTGTCCAGTTCACTAATGGTGAAGGTTGTTCAACATGAGGTTGGTTATTCTCCTCTTTCATCTAAGGGCAGTCTCATAATAATTGACAGTGCCTTCAGAAACTGAAGAACATGGCTCAAAACAGGAACCATTTCTCTTGAGTCTTGGTATTCTGTCCTTTTGTTTGAAAGTACCATCTTTCTACATAAACCACTCAATTGTTTTGAGTAGAAGCCTAGTGTTGAGGACATACCTAACCTCAGTATGCTCCTTGTACATCAATAAAGTTCAACTTCAGCACCTTCAGTTTTTGTAAAGAGAGTTTCTATAACTCTCCTGTTCCCAGTAGGGTGGTGCACGGTGCACAGACCCAACGCCAGAGAACTAGTTGTCAGTAATAAAGTGAAAAGAGCCCCGCAGAGGGTTCTGGAGCTGAATCAACTTAGGGCGAGGGTGGTTTACGTTGTATAAAAAAACATAAAGTAGACAAACAAAGCTTAAGTGGACTCAAAATTGGAGCCCATACCCAAGCGGTGCTCTGGTCTGGAGTGCAAAGGTTGCCCAGTCTGGAGGGGACCAGGGCGGCTCTGCGGTGCGCCAAAGGAGAGTGTTACAGTTGTGCAAATTAAATAGCTAACATTGTGTGAGACCTCCTCAAAAAGGTCTGCGCACAGGTTTTCCCAAGTTAACACAAAGTAAATGTATGCTAACAAAGGGTTTTTATTATGGATGAAGTTGACCAATAAAAAAGATTGCTTTTAAGTAAACAAATTTAAGGAAATTTGGGGGAATAATCGATTGAGGGAATTGATGCTAACCACAGGTGCACCAATAAGCGCACACTTCCATAAGGCAGTATAATATAGCTGGTAATCAACTGAACTCAGGTTATCAATTGTAAGTAAGGCTGGTAAGAGCAGAAATTTTGAAAGCTGAATGGGTTCATGGCCTCAATCACCAAGCAATCAAAGGGAACTGTTGTTATTTAATATGTAGGTGCTCATTTTAATGGACATGCTTTAACGCAGGGCTGAACTTCTCTCTCATCCCCAGGACCAACCTGAGCATATCTCACATTAACCCAGCGTTGGTACAGGGTACTCTTAAGGTCAGAGAAGCCTGCTAACTTCACCTTTTTTGCCTCCTGACGTGCAGCTTTATCCTTGCTAATGGCCCCATAATCATGTCATCCCAAGCCATGACATTACCCTCTCATTCTTTTGAGGCTTCACCCCCTAAGGGGCTTTCGCCAGGTAAAGTTCTTGTGGGCTGGGAACAATTTCATTGCGCAACGGTTTGCTTTGACTGAGGTCCAGCGTCCTGAGGAAAACACTCCTAGAAAATTTCAATCAGGTCTTGGGCGTGTGCGCAGTCATGCGCTGGTACCCAACTGTTTTACTCAGCATCAAATCCCTTCCAGGATAACAGGTGCTCAAGCCTTTTTTTACTTGTCAGGAGGTTACTATCTCCTCCACTTCCCACTCTGGCACCTCATCCATGAGATAAGCCTCAAAAGTCTCTGGTGGGGGCCATCATACAACATCAATTTTCTTTTGAGAAAGACTGAAAAGATCCAAAACAAAAGGGGATGATCTAACTGGTATGAGGCGTGGCCCACCTTTCTGACAACATGGTAAGGGCCAATACTCTTTGATCCATGCTTTTTGCATGGCTGCTTGATAGGGATGTTTTGAGCATCAAGAATCACGAGATCCCATTCTTTGTATGCTGGACCCACTCATCACTTACCAATAGCGTTCTATTTATATACTTGCATTTCCTCCTCCAAACTTGTGGAGATCCCCACGTGTAATTTCTTGATAGTCTTAGAAAAATCCACCACTGCTTTAACTCTTGATCCACAACTAGTTTCCATATTGAAGCCGGGATTAAACCCATAGCTAGCAAAAAATGGGGAACAACTGATAGATGCATGTAACGTGTTGTTATAGCTAAACTGGGCCATGGGAAGATGAGAAAACCAATCTGAATGATCCGCAGTAGTGTAACACTTCAGAAACTGTTCCATGCACTGGTTCACTCTTTCAATCTGCCCTTCTGATTAGGGGTGATAGGCAGTTTAATGGCTGGGTGAATCTGAAGATTCTTATAAAACTTTTCCCAAAAGGCAGAGGTAAACTGGGATCCATAATCGCTAATAATTTCTTGGGAGCCCCGTGAAAAGCAAACACATGAGTGATAAGAGCCTAGCTAACTCAGCTGCAATTACTGTGGTTCTTCAAGGAATAAAATGGGCAAACTTTGTAAAACGGTCCATTACTACTATGATGGCATCATAGCCACCAGATACAGGCAATTCCACAATGAAATCCACCAATAGGGAAGTCCACGGCCCTTCAGCCTTTTGAACTGGTACCAACAACCCCACCAGTAGTTGCCAATCTGGTTTCATTTGATTGCAGATTAGGCTCTATTTACAATACCTGCCCACTTAAGTGGGTAAGCCTTTCAATTGTATGTGCGGCGAATTAGCTCAAGAGTCTTCGCCTTCCCAGGATGACCAACAGTGATTCTGTCATGATGTCCCAGATGATTTCCAGGTGAAGTAGTCCGGTGGGAACCCATAGGCACCCTTGAAACTACACCATCTCATCCTTTACGTGGTAACCTCTGGTGATGTCCTCCTGATTCAATATGCTCTTGGCAAAGACCATAGTATATTTGGTGAAAAAGGCTGAAAAAGGATTACCTTTCTGAACATACCATATTCCTCCACATTTTCTAGAGGAGCAAGCTCTGGTCCGTGGGCTGAGGGAGAGGGAGGTTTAGAAATAATCTTACCTGGTGGAATCATCAACTGGGTATTATGCACTTCTACCTCCTTAGGATTGGGAGTTAATGCAAGGTTGCAGCTCAAAGCATTTGCAAACCATTTTCCTTGACCTTAGTAAACTCATAAAGAAAACAAAAATTGGGTTAGGTTCTCATGCCATTGGGTTTGCTGTGGGGTCAAGCCATGAGGTGCGCGGTAATACAGCGAGGCACAGTGGTCTGTACATATGGGGAAAGGTTGGGATGAGCCATGCAAGTGATGACGCCAGATATTCAGCGCCTCAGCCACTGCTAAAAACTTTTTATCATATATGACATAATTTAACTCTGGTAAAGTCATTTTACTGAAAAAATATCCCACTGGATGCTCTATTCCTTCTTCACCTACTTGTAATAAGGTAGCCACTATGGCGAATTGGAGGCATCAGTAGACACAATGAACTCCTTTCCAGGATTTACATGGCGAAGGATGGACGTGGACAACAGTGTGCACTTTACTGCTTGGAAAGCATCCTCCAAAATGGAGACCACTGGAGCACTTTTGCTTCACTTGCCTTATACAAGGGCACTGTCACTTCAGAAATATTTGGTGTGAACTTCTTGAGGAACGTACACGTCCCCAAAAAACTCCTCAAAACCTTGATTAAAGTTGGGGTGGGCCACTCATGAATTGCCTTCTCCTTGTCTGGAGTTATCATGTGTCCTTGGTCAAACACAACGTTGCCCAGAAAGGTGACATGGGACTTGAAGAATTCACATTTACTGATCTTTAGTGAAAGGTTGGCTTCCTTTAACCTCTCCACCACTTGCCGAAGGTGTACTGCTTGGGACTCATGATCAGGGTAAAACAATAAAATATCATCCATGTAGGCAACTGCGCATAACCCTAGCAGGTCCCCCAAAGGCGCATCAATATGGCGTTAAAAGATAGCAAAGCATTCTTAAGCCCAAAGGGCATGACCCAAAACTAAAAAATCCCTTTTCTCGTCTTTAATGCGGATAGCCACTCCTGGCCCTTCTTAATCTGAATCTATTGAACGCATTTAGGCAATCCAGTTTGGAGACTACTTTAGCCTTCTCCACATAACACGCAATCTGTAAATCTGAAGGGATGAGATGGAGATCTGGTACAGTAACATTGTTTAGGTTCCCATAATTTACGCAAGGGCATAAAGTTCCATCAGTTTTCTCCACTAAAAAAAAGTGTGGAGCATGCTGTGTAGGTACGCTGAAAAATTGCGCCTTTGGCTAAATGCTCCTTAATCCACACATCTAATGCTGCTTCTTCCTGTACGGTCAAAGGATAAATTGGGGAAGATGTCTGCATCAGATCAACTGTGAGCTTGAACTTGCAATCAAACTCTGAATGAGCATAAATTTCATTGGCTGAAGCAGCATCAAATGAAAATTCCAGACCCTGAAAACAGGAAGGTAAAGGTATCTCTAGTGAGGACTTCAACAAGGGTGTGAGACTGAGAGTGTGGATATTGGGCAAGTGGAGAAGATCGCCCTGAGAATTAGCCTCAGACAAAGGAACAATTAATGTAAGACCGTTCTTTAATGTTAGGGATAGGGTATTGTCTCTCAAGCTGGTCCTGATGTCAAACTTTCGCCACCATTCTATCCCAAAATAATGGGGTACAAAAGGTTTTTGATTGCTTGGAAACAGTCCATCAAAAGTTACTTGCCCACTTGATAATCCACTATCCCTAGTACCTTCAGGGTGAGAATACCTTGAGAAGCCCTCCCCTAATTATACCACCTGTCAAGTAACTAAGATCAAGGTATTTGGCTAGGTCCTGGTCAATAAAATTCTCAGAGGCTCCAGTATCCACCAAGATAGTAGTGCCAATCTTAACTGAAGGGTATGAAAGGGTAGCAGTTAACAAAAAATATCCAGAATGGTCTTTGTTAATAAGAGAAAAAGCCAACACTTCACCACTAGACTTTTCTTCAGGGTTGTACATACCCCTAGGGTACATCTTTGAATCCTAAAATGGAGAGGGATAGTTGGTCACTCTTACTACTGAGGCCACATATCAAACATATCTTCTGCAACTGCATAAACGTTTTTATAATTTAATTGTAACACTTCTCCACCCCCTGGGTTCTGCGGATCTTGATTGTGATCAAGCGTGGGTTATCTGGAATGATCTGGTACACTGAAATGGGGCCCATATCTAAACCATATGGAAAGAGACAAGGATTGGTAGTATATATGGAAACGTCATTATAAAACGCATTTGGGTGCAATTGACCCTATTCCCATTTTGGCAACGGGTTGTCTGACATTATCCAAGGCCATCACCATCAGGCCCATCTTTGAGGATCCCGTCTGCACCGTCCAAATGTGGTGCTGAAGAAAAACCAATTTATTTGAGTCAGTTTTATTAATTTCAGTGGAAAATTGGGGAATCATAATTTTTGGACTGTGAAGCATCTGTATCCACCGGGTACAGGCAAGAAGGGTGGGTAATTCCAGTAAAAGGTAGTGAGAATAAAGTTGAGTTGCTCCAACCTTCAGGAAAAAAAGTAAACAGTGATGAGCCCCACTGCAGCTGTGGCCAACAGCTGGCGCACACCGTTTTCACTTTGTGAAAGTCCCACATGGAAAAGTTCATGCACATATAGTAAAGTGGTTGTTAACTAATGTAAGGAGAGTGTCTATGACTCTCCTGTTCCCAGCGTGGTAGTGCATGGTGCATAGGGCAACTCCAGGGAACTAGTCATTAGTAATAAAGTTACTAGAGCCCAGCAGAGGGTGCTTGAGCTGTAATAACCTAGGTCAAGGGTGGTTATCAGTAGAGGGAAGAACCAAAATGGAATTATCAACAAGGTGGGAATGAACTCCAAAGTGGGGTTTATACTCAAGCGGTGCTCTGAGTGGGAGTGTAGAGGAGGCACAGGTTGGAGGGAACCTGGGTGGCTAATATTGCATGAAAAGAGAGATTTACTGTTGTTAAAATTATATAGCTAACTTTACATGAGACCTCCTCAAAGAGGTCTGCACACAGGTTCTTCTAAGATAACATAAATAAAAATATACTAATGAAGGGTTTTTATTATAAGGGAAGTTGACCAACATGAGAGATTGGTCTTGAGAAAATTAATTTAAGGGAATTTGGGGGAACAATTGATTGATGAAAGTGGTGCTAAGCCAAGGTGCACCAATAAGCACATGCTTCCATTGGGCAGTAAACTATACTTGGTAATTGACTGAACTCTGGTCATTAATTGTAGGCAAGGCTGACCTGAGCTGGAAATTTCGAAAACCAAACGTGTTTTGAGACCCCGTTCATAGAGAAACTGAAGCAGACCATCATTATCTATTGCAAAGTGGTTTGTTTTAACGCACCTGCTGTTATACAGAGCTGAAATTCTCTACCATCCCTAGGACCAATCTGAACATACATCACCTTAACCCAGCATTGATCCAAGGTATGTTTGAGGTCAGGGAGGCCTGCCAACTTCACCTTCTTGGCCTCCTGACATGCAGCTATGTCTTTAGTGTTTGTCACCATTATGATGTCATTCTCAAGCCATCACAAATTTTCTCAGCGCCATATAACCTATCAACAAATAAGAATGTAGAATGAGTGAATGCTTTTCTATTTTATTACAAAAAAAGATTAATTCTTATTCTTTACATTAAAACCAATAATAACTAATTGTATTGATGTCTTACCAGATAAATTTCCATTGTTTATAAAATGTCCCCATTCAAGGCTTTATATAGAAGAGAACCTGATATTATGGCCCTACTGGCACAAGAAGTTATAAGTTATAGCAGTGGGGAGCCTAAAAATTGTTAAAAAGATTATCACACAAAACTTTTCAACTGCAGTCTGATGCAATGACAAATCTGTCAAAGATGGTTACAAGAGAAGGCCAGTCATTGAGTGCAACTTGCCAACCTTTACTCATTTTTAGGTTTATAATTTAGACTTGTACTGATATAATGGCATAGTGCCATTTAAAAATTGAATTCCATCTGGGAAAGGACCATAATCTATAACTTATAAGCATAGATGACTACTCAACTAAGTCTCTAGAACTGAAGTTACTAATAAATGCATGCATAGCTGATGCAAAAATTTATACTCCCTGCCGATATACTTGAAGTGATGATGTCAGATACAAGGTTATCAGGCATAATTAGTAGAATTTCAAACAGATTAACCATTTGAAAAAATTAACAAATAAGCCTACTCAAAGGTTCAAAAGAAACCCAGTAATTTAATTTGATGATAAATCAGATTGTAGTGATACATTAGGCAGTACAAGAAAATGCTCTTGAGTTTGACTCAAGGCCTGATTTCCAATGAAATAATATCAATTAACCAAAATAACTAACATTGAGACATGAGGAAACAACTTCATAGATGACTTACATGGCTACAAATTGAACAGTGCCTCAAAAGGGTTTAAATTTGGAATCAGTCCAAAGCTTGACTTAAATGTTACAAAACCTTATCTAAATGGGTTATTTAGAGTGCCTTAATCACCTATAAAATTTAGGCTACTAAGGCATTTATGAGCATGGAAGTGGTATCCAATGAAGAGCCTCTATTCTGATAGTCCCCCTCTAATAATTATAGTGTTCATTTCCTTAAAAGGGATCATATTATTAGAAGTAACATGTAAAAACCCTAAAGCTATTTTATGATAAAGTTAGGTTTTTATTCTAATTCTCCTTTTTGGTGGCTCTACTTTGTTAAGTCCCTTCACCTCTTATGATAGGATGGATACTCTACTTGTGGGAACTAAGTGAGACTTGACAACCCTTAAAATAAAGAAGATACTTACTTTGAGTCTAAGACTTTTGCAAGAGTTGACTATCAGGCTTCTTGGGAATAGCACCATCAAGCCTCTCAAAAGCAGAAGCCCTACAAGGTGCAAGGTTCTGTCCAGCTTGATAGCTGGGACCTGAAACTTACACTTTTTGGCCCTTAGATTAACTACCAAAAACTTAAAAAACCAATTGAGATGTTTAGATAAGCTATTAAAATTATCAGCATTGTAACCTTTGATCCATCCAAGATCATTCATAAGATGTTCCCTGGTAGTATTCTTCCTCATGTTTACTTCCGATATTTGCATATTTCTTAATGTTGATTATTAATATATGATAATATTTTGGGGCCAAGTTTATCATTAGGCAAGGATTTACTCACTTGAGTGGTATCCATGACAATAAGCCATTAAATTTTAATAGAAATGTTCTGTTAAATTTATAAAATTTGACTAATTGATGCTTCTAAATTACATACCCTAACCTTTTTATTCAACCCTTTAAATACTAGAATCATAGATTGATTAAAAAATTGAAGTGGTGCTATCCTATTTCGTTTGGTTTAAATAAAGTACTAAAATCATCAACTAGATTTTAGTTTGTACTTTATATATCAAAAAAGTACAAGATTTGGTTTGAGTGACTTTTTAAAAGTAATTGATTAAAGATATGACACGATAAAACTTTAAACTGTTACATTTATTTAAATAAAAGGGGTAAGTATAGCTAAGTGGAGTGTTAGATTGTGTTTAAAAGGTGTAAGTTCAATCATTGCCCTTTAAATTATACATTAAGGTACCATACCACATTTTATATTAGATGGAGAGTAACTAAAATGAGACAAAACTATTATTAGTTTAGAGATACGTGAAAAATCCAGTTATAACTGAAGTAAGCACAGCTTATTGAATATAAAATTTTCACTTATTAAGTTGAATATTTTGTTTCATTCTTCCTTTGATTTTTGGCCATAGCCAACCCTAGGTTTTCCTGCCATAAATAAAATCCTTACACAAAGCATATAGACGGTCCCAATTCATAAAGTAATATTTAAATAGTAAATACAAGACTTCTAATTAAAAATGTTATAAGGGTATAGGTCAAGAAGGGATAGAAGTTCAAGGTTTTTTGCTTTAAAATTTAGTCTTTGACAAAATTTATAAAGCAGATTATTTTGAATGAAACCCTCATAAAAATATTCTTTTAACTAAACTATGTATGACAATAATCACAAACTACAGATGACTTTATAAAATAGGGAGAAAGTCTTAAATAGAAACAATAGACTAAAATTACTTGTAATTTTGTTCATCTACCTAGCGTATTTTTGATGCTCTAAACCGCGATACGTAGAAAATCGTATCTAAATTCATTGACGGCCGCTTACGTAGCGGTAAACTAAACTGAGCGAAATTTCATTTCAAGCTCAAAAATTGGCTGCTCATTCAGTGGGCTTTTTAACAAGAAACTCCCTTTGATTTAAGATCCCATTCCTCACTTTTAATACTATCAGATAAAAGTAAATTAAGCTGCTGGGATCTATATTTATTTTAATTTATTTTTTAATACAACATTTTTTTACTTGACACGGTGTACAAATTTATTTAAGTCTCATTTTATTTTTTAAAAAACTATGTCTTATTAAAAACTCGGCTAAATGATTTCTAATCCAGATT
Source organism: Massospora cicadina (assembly GCA_022478985.1). NCBI lineage: Eukaryota > Fungi > Entomophthoromycota > Entomophthoromycetes > Entomophthorales > Entomophthoraceae > Massospora > Massospora cicadina. Next base: position 45,691 of record JAKSZP010010577.1, read on the forward strand.
TTATCTTTTACTCAATTTATTTCTTGGAAACCCTTTTTTGATTAAGTGCCTGTCAGAATATTTACCCTGCAAAAAATGATATAGTTTTCAGTGCTACCTCAAAGCTCAGTGTATTAAACCATTGAATAAAAGGTTACTAGTTACCGCATGGCTTCCTCCAATCCAGCTCAAGGAGGCGCTACGCCCGGAGGCGTTGATCCGCGTCGGGCCAAAATTTTGACTGAATACCGTAAAAAGCTATTGGAACATCGCGAGTTAGACGCTAGACTCAAAGATCGTAAGCGGTGCTCTTTGAACGGGGTTTGCTTAGTTTTTTGCTGGAATTTATTTTTCGCTTTATTTGATCGAGTTAGCACTCTTCTCACAAAAGTTAGTTCGCCTTGGTTTACGTGATTTGGTTAAAGAGCACGATAAAACGGATGCCGATATTAAGGCACTCCAAAGTGTTGGCCAGATAATTGGTGAGGTTCTCAAGCAGCTGGATGAAGAGCGCTGTAAGTGAACATACTATCATTTTACCGCGCGTAAGTTAATTTAATTTGATTAGTTATTGTCAAGGCATCAAGTGGACCCCGCTATGTCGTAGGCTGTCGGAATCGTATTGATAAATCTAAACTGAAACTTGGGGCACGGGTGGCGTTAGACATGACAACGCTCACAATTATGAGGCATCTGCCAACCGAAGTTGACCCGCTGGTTTATAATATGTCACTTGAAGACCCAGGTAGCGCCTCCTTTGCTGGGATTGGTGGTCTCTCGGAGCAAATCCGTGAACTGCGCGAAGTGATCGAGCTTCCATTGATGAACCCAGAGCTATTTCTTCGTGTTGGTATTAGCCCCCCTAAGGGTGTGCTCCTTTATGGCCCACCGGGAACTGGAAAGACTCTGTTGGCACGTGCAGTGGCTTCTAGCTTAGAGACCAACTTCCTCAAGGTTGTCTCCAGTGCAATTGTCGATAAATACATCGGCGAGAGCGCGCGTCTAATTCGGGAGATGTTTGGTAAAGATGACTTTAGGCTTGGGCTCATTTGCAGGGTACGCCAAGGAGCATGAGCCCTGTATCATTTTTCATGGATGAGATCGACGCCATTGGCGGACGCCGCTTCTCGGAAGGAACTTCAGCTGATCGTGAAATTCAGCGAACACTCATGGAGGTAGGATTTACCGGGTTAGTTCACCTTTAGCTTTTAAACCAAATGGATGGGTTCGACTACTTGGGCAAGACGAAGCTAATCATGGCAACCAACCGCCCCGACACCCTTGATCCGGCTCTTCTCCGCCCTGGTCGTCTGGACCGCAAGATTGAAATCCCGCTCCCCAATGAGCAGGGTCGTCTCGAGATTCTCAAGATCCACGCCGCCCCTATCACTAAACATGGCGAAATAGGTATCGCAATACTTTGACAGCCCCTAACCTCATCAGATTATGAAGCTATTGTCAAACTATCGGATGGGTTTAACGGAGCTGATTTACGCAACGTTTGTACTGAGGCTGGTAAATTACTACTCATGTATCTTCTCATCATTTAGGCATGGTCGCCATTCGCGAGGAGAGGGAGTTTGTTGTCCAAGAGGATTTTATGAAGGCTGCTCGTAAGGTCGCTGAGGCCAAGAAGCTAGAATCTAAACTTGACTATGAAAAGCTTTAAAGTCAATAAACATCTGCCCTATCTCTATAGCGGTTTAAAAACCAAAATCACTTTTTATGATCTATGTAATACATGTAGTTTAGGATCATTTTTAGACTATTACCCAAGCAATCCTAAAGCTAATTTTACCTAGCTATATCAGTATCATTCGTTATATTTTATAAAGGTATAAGGAACCGTTAGCAAAAGTTCCCATCTTGTTTGAATTATGTCTAAGCCAGTATAGTTGATTGAGGGTTGTATATCAACTGCCAGTTAAACAACTCGAGAGTCTAAAGCGTGTCTAGCACTGCACAAATACTATTTAAACTCGCTAGTTATTTTAAAGATCTTAAAGCCTTTTAAGTTTTGCTTATGCGTGCTAGCTTTGATGCTAAGTAGAAGGCAGCTTTGAGCAATTTTAAGATAACTTAAGGTTGCTTTTATTACAAGCTTAACTCGTACCAATGGTTCGTTTTAATCTATTTAAAAGCATTTAACAAGTCAATATGTGGGTGGTTTTTATTTATGTTAAACAAATCGATAAAAGTAATCCAACAATAATATTGAGTTAATCTAGGACAATACTATTTTTTGTTTTGAGGTCAAAGAATAGCTTGCCTTTGGAGAAATTAAAACGGTAAAAATCCTATCTCATATGTTGATTAGGTTCTATAGTAGATAATCTGATCAACTCTACTGTGCTATACACCTATCTAGTTTAGTATACCATTTTCCTCTCAATTTCATCTTTTTAAATTTCAAATTCATTTTTAAATTTTAATTTCACCTTTTTACATATCAAATTCGTCCTTTCAAATTTCAATTTGATCTGTAAAAAGACGAAGTTGAAATTTAAAAAGATGAATTTGATATGTAAAAAGATGAATTTGAAATTTAAAAAGACGAAATTGAGAGCTAAATGGTATATATTGAAGTTTTCTTTATTATAAATGAGTAACTTGAGATAAAAAGCTATCAGTTTTACTATATAATAAGTAAATGGCCAACATTATTTATATTACTATTTCAAAATAATTAAGTTGACTTAAGGATGGAACAATACAAGGAATTGATATATATGGATCAAATACAAGTATACTATTAGCATTCAGCAATAAAGCGGTGACTTGTTACAAATGGTCTTTTTAGAACAAACAGATATCTCCTCGGGTCACAAAAAGTTCTATTGAGGTATTTCATACTAATATCAGGTATCATCTTTGCTTACCCTCATCCAATAAAAGATTAGCCTCACAATCTAATTTCATGTATGGTGTCAGATTAAACTTGGGCTCCCATAGTAATAACCAGATGCTACTTCCAATTAAGTCATATTTTACCTTGTCTAATATAAACTATAAAAAAGATTAATATAATTATTATAAGCCACCATTAATATCAGATAAAGGTCCTTGAAAGCAGAATTTCTAAAAAGTAAATTAAGATTTCTCTGTATCAGGTCAATAATATTTAAGAGATACTATTGTTATCTCTTGTACCAGATCTGAAATGTATCATCTATCAGATAAGGTTAACAACTTTAACTTTCTGATTATAATGGAAAGAACCATAAAGAGTATAGTTTCAATTGACTGACTACATTTATGACTTATCAGAAAAATATAAAATCAACCCTACCCAACAACTAAAGTGTTGCTTAAGTTGTAAGCTAAAAGTTAGTGAATGAAAGGATAAAATGTATTTAGGATCTTAACTTTGCTTCATAATCAACACAGTAAGTTAATTTTTTATTTTGATAGTGAACTCTCTATATATAACAAAATCAGTTACTAGCTATTGAGGCAATCTTAGCTACCACTTAGTGCGACTAAAATTAGCGCAAGGCTAAAATAGAATCAGCTTAATATTATCCTAAGGTCAATCCATTTAACAGGGTCTATTTTGAATATGTTTTAGACATTTTTTATGTAATACCAAGTTATATGTAAGGCTTAAAAACTCATGTTAAGAATCTAAAGGTTTTTTTTCAAGCATTGAAGTTATGCTTCTCTTTAGAGTATCATTATTACACATGGCCAGCGTGATTGGGTGATAAGCAATGTTATTAGATTGCAAATCACAATCTGATAAGTATAAAGCTATAAACTATAAGTTCTTTAAAATTTAGGCTTTGCTTTAAAGTCATGTTAACTTATAAATCATGATAGTTATTAAACTTATGTCAGATGATAATTATAAGTTTGTACAACTTGAACAAGTATGCTAATTATAAATCTTTTATGCTTAGTTGTACTTATATGAAAGGCTAGAAAATTTTATAATACATAGTTTTTACATGTTACACAAAGTATTTGGTTTAACATGTACTAGTAAATCCTAGTTTGTTAATAAGAAAATAATTATTAGCTTTTAAAGTGATATAAGGCGTGGAGTCTGCTGACATACTCTTATAGTTAACGTTATGTTTACTACCAGATATTAAATTAACCATCATTTATTTAAGAATAAATTTAAGTTTGCAAGTTATAATTGGTATAACCTCATTTTAACAAAATCAGTTTTAAAATTATTTTATTAGTTATTGCACCTGTACCCAATACCATGTGGGTCTCACAATTTTATAATAGTTGACCACTACATGCTGTATTACAAATTCAATAGTAGACAAAGTGAAATGTATTTTAGCTTTAAAAAGCTTATCTTTCTATACTAGCTTTGTCTTCCTTATCGAAATAGAATTCAAGGTTATAGCTTTACCATTTAGCCTTATAATGCTTTGACTTCTTTAGATATACTAAAAATCTTCTAATCTGTTAAAGTATCTTTAGCGAATAAGGTTTAATTTATTGATGCATCCATATAGATTAATAAATCTTTAAGAAATGGCCTTAAACAGATGTAAAAAACCCTTGAGTGCACTTACAAACTATCTTTTGTATATCTAAATTATGCTATCTGATCATTATGTAGCAAAAATTGATATGCTACCTGGACGTTATAATTTACAATACATAAAAAGGCTTTAAAAATATAATATTGTTGCATTACACTGTAGCTTCTGTATATAAGTTATAAATCAAGAATTATATTCTAGAAGGCATAGTATGGTTGTGATATTCCATTTCAGGTGAATTTTACCATATCTGAAACCTTTTTAGTGGCCTTTTTGGGTCAGGTTTTTGCTTGGTAGCTCACTGGCTCCTGATCTCAGGAAACCTGGAAATGAGGATATCAGAGGTAAGCTTAGTATGATACTAATATCTTTAAGATTAGTGGTCCAATGATGCCACCAAAACATACAGGAATGTAGAAATGAAAGCTTTTACTTTGATAAAATAAGAGTAGTTTATATGCATTAAATATATAAAAGTAATAGAGTAGGGTACAACAAGATAAAGCATAGTGAATTGGAAACATATAGAGTTGATATTCTCTTAATTGTTAATAAACCAAAAATGGGGAAGTAATAAGATGTGTGCAAATTAAATCTATAGAGGTCATGCACCCACTTTTTTGGTTGTGTCAATTCTAATATTGTTAGTAATTTTGTACTACAAAAATAAAGGGTGGTTAGCCTTGCAGGGTAATTCCTGCTTCCACCCTAGTGCAGGTTTCGTTCAATAAAAGTTTGAAACCTGTACTGGCGAGAAAATTCTCAGTGTGGTATATTTGTCCCAAGGTCAACCCATCTCAAACACTTTTTTCTTTTTTTTGTACTACAGATATATTGCACGCCTATTCACATTTTGATCCATTAAGTTAGGTGATGTGTCAGATGCTTAGTTTACTAAATTTTAATCTGAACAAACACTGAGTTATGCGTTCTTATGCCAATTTGTCATGTTTAAAATTTCATTACATAGATTCATAAACTTACCAATCTGTTGGGATTTTGATATGCCCATATTACCCGGCTTAATCAATTATATTACACCTGCTTGTCCACTAGGGTATTCATCCCACTAGTGGATGTGGGAGATATTGATTATACTTGTAACTATTGTTCATTATATTAAACTAAATGAATATTTAGAATTTCAACATGTTTTGATCCACTGGATCATTAATGTTTCATTGAAGGGTGATCTGTTAATAAGCAAGCGATTAGGCTATCAATTTTACTTCTGATAAATTAATTAATATGTAGGAGTAAATTTGGGTTTAGTTGCCAATTGATTAAGGGGTTTATGAGTTGCTGGGCGAGTAATGCCACCTGTGTTAAAAAACTTTTCGAGTTAAACTTTTATGGATTGCAACCTACTGTTTATAGGTAAGGTTCATTACCTATGCAGGTTGTTACCTAAAAAGGGTGATTTGATGATGTTTGAGAAAAGGCGTTGGAACACATCCTTCATTATAACTCAGAAGAGTTGCATTTAGAGTTGAAAGAGAATCTGATTGAAACATATGAGGAAGTTTATCATTTTGTGTGACCCTGGAGAATTAATTCATCAGTGACAGCACTGCTTCCAAATGGGTCACCAACAAAAAGTTGTGCACTGAATCACCTTATAAATTCCTTAAATTTTCATAAGAAAGCAGATCAAGATTGATAAATAGATGAATAAGAAAAGCTCAAATACGTTTATAATTTAAAATGTTTAGCTCTTGCAATCAAAGTTTTAGAAAAGTTAAGAGATCATTTGTCTATCTTATTACTATCTCTGAGGACTCTGCATGATGAGGAAGAAGAACCTCTGAACCTAATCCTTGGTTAAGCTCTACAGAAGTGACGGGAAGAACATCTGAACAAGAGCTGATGTTGAGCTCTACTGAAGAGGGAAGAAGTCAATAAAGATATTCTGGAATACCATTCAAAATTAGGACAAGCACCAATTTAGCGTTGGATATAATAACTTTCTTACCTAAAAAGATCAACTATAGTAATAGTCTTTATACTATTACTGACTAATAAAATCTTGTATCAATAATTTAAATAACACACATACAAGGAAACTGTGCAGCTAAACAAGAGAACTGAAGCAAGTTACTGTCATGGAACTGGAAGATAAAATTGAGACTGTCCTGCCAGTTGGGGTGTGTGAGCACCCAGAAGACAAACCAGAATGCCAAGGTCATTGCCGTTCAAGCAACTTGATAGATGGGAGGGAAGCAAACAGAGGATGACGGCTGGTGGCCGCCATAACTAACAACCTGACAAACAACCAGATAATGGCCCTCAAGGGCCCCAAAGATTCATTAACAGGATTCTCATCAGGTACAACAGTGGGGCCAGGGTTCTTTATGGACCCACTAGTGATAGATCTGGCAGTGAGGTCATAAAACTTCACTCAGCGTGGAAATAAGATCTCAAACATCATAGACACATCTTTTCTCCAGAGAGTGCTGTCAAACGGGGATAATACCCACAGGTCACACATATGATATCCCCAGTTAAAAAATGTAGGGAGCAGCGTGGTGAGCACAGCCTTTAGGGCCAATCATGACGCAACCTGAGAAACATGGTTTAGGGTTTCTGAGGTGGTGAATTTAGAAAAGATTTAATAAAAGTAAATTTTTGGTTGGAGATAGGGTTTTAATTAGAAAGATAACGTGAAGAATCGATCAACAACCATATCAGTGAAGGAAGGTTGCCTTAAGATTTATGGCTTGGGGAATAATGAAAAATGCATAAACAGAGCGGTTATGAACCCAACTAAAATTTGGTGGAATGAAATCTTTCAACTAGCTTGATGCTAAATCAGCCTTCTGCTGGCCATCTGACTCCCTCTCAAAGTTTGCCATTAAACTGTTACTTCTACCACGATTATGCTTGGTTCAATGTCACTTTGTTTGGTGGGCGACTGGGAGCGCTCATGGACAGGGCATGGAGGCCCTGTCCCACTGAATATCAAATGGATTTCCCACATTTGATTTTACCAGAGTTGGTTCCCCCAATTGTTAAGATTTTCTCTCTACATTGCCACAACCCAAAACGCCATTTGGGCTGATTCTCCTGATTGCTTAAAATACTTTTACCTTGGCAGACCCCAATATTGGTGCTGGGGTGGCACTTTCACCCTCTCCCTGTGGCTGGCAGCCTCTTCCCACCAAAACCTCTGCACACATGTCCCCAATTCTCTTGAGAAGCTCAATCATGGTTAAATATGGAAGGGGAGGAGGAACCCTCAAAGGGTAGGTCATTACCCAACATTTGTCCACCACATGGGCGAGATTACCCTGAGTGACAAGGGGGATGGCCTCATTTTTTGGGCCCTTTTTTGTGTGAAAAGGGAACGCCATTTGGATAAGGCGCAGGGGACGCTCTCCCAGACTTATAAATATTCTTTCCTCTTTGCTGAGGAGGAGCGCACCCACTGGGAAGCTGATCCAAAGTGACATTTTTGTGGGTTTTTGGAAGTTTGATCACCATCATCGTGGCAATATTCTGGGGGGGCTGAGGAGCATCGGGGTGGGAGATGTGAAAAGCATTGATTGGTTTGGAACAGTTAGCGCAGTCCCAGGCACTGACCCAACTGTTTTTTAAGCAGGTAAACCTTTCCACTCCACTAGAAGTTGAACTGAATGATGTGAATGCCAAGAAGCCAAGATGGCGTCAGCCTCGGCCTCCTCTGATCCACTAATCAAGATTGGCTCATGTTCCAATGGTATTATCCCCTTAAATGGGACAACTGTGATGCGTGGAACACTATGTAATAAACTAATGGGCTGGAAGTTTCAAGCAAAACGCTTATTGCCCAGGTCCACCTCCACCAGATGGGTCCTGGATCATTTGCTCGTGAATTTGCAGGAATGTACCTGTATATGCAAGTGGCACATGTCCATAATGACATGCAAGCCCACTGAAATATTGTGCGCCAGAAGACATTTTTGGTCTGCAAAATGCTTATAGTGACTGATAACCTTGGCAAGGTGTTCCTGAACCAGAGACTGAGTGCTGCAAATAAGTTGTGCATGGTCAGATGTGACTGGTACTTCAGGACGAAGAAAATGCCCCATTGAGAATGAAGGGTTGTACTCCAGTTTTGCCTCATAGAGCGAGAACCCTGTTGACGCATGCATTCTGATGTTATATGCAAACTGAGCAAGCAGAAGATCATCCGCCCAGGTGTCTTGAGCCACCGCAGTACAACATCAAAGGTACTATTTGAGAACTTGATTGACCCGATCTCTTTGGCCATCTGACTGAGGATGGTACGCTGTCAACTGAAATTTCATAATTTCAAAAATCAAGGGAGTTCATTACAGAATTGTGCCGTAAACCAGGGCATATGGTCGCTTAAATCTCTTGAGGCAACCCAAACATTGAGAATAACTAGTGCATGGAGAGCTTGGCTTTCTCCTTGGAGGTAATGATGGGTAGAGCATGGAATAGAAAGGGTGAATTTAGTGAAACGATCCACTACCACCATAACGGCGGTGAACCAATTGGATCTTAGCTCAACAATGAAGTCAACTGACACCAAAGTCTATGAACCCTCTGCCTGCTGGAGGGGTAAAGAGTCCGTTTCTCCCCACCAGCTCAACTTGGCCTAAATGCACGTCACACAATTCGCAATCCAGGCTAGAATATCCTAAGAAAGGCCTGGCCAGTTGTACGTCCATTTAAATAGATTGAGACACTTCTTGCTGCCAGGGTGCCCTACTGCAGGAGGGTCATGGTGCATTAGGATAACTTCATTTCATAGGAGGGGCGGCACCCACAATTGCACCCTAAACTAGATGTGGCCCTTCAAAGAATAAAGAGACCGCTTATGCGTCAGGAATTTCCAACTGATCCATTAAATCCAAACCCTCCACATAAGCCATATGGGATGCTAGGATCCTCAAAACCTGAAATGTGTCATACCCAAATCTGCCACTGAAATTTGCAGTAGGAGCAATAGCTAAAATTTGGGCCAGTGGGATAGATGTTTTTTATAATTGGTGATATAGTTGAGATACACTGGTGAAATTTTACACAGGGTCAAACCCATTGAGAAATTGGATGGACGATATTGAGATTGCCAGTTCTTGGAACACACTTTATATGTTCTAATAAATATGGAGCAATTGCCCCAACAACACTTTATTTTAATATTTACAGCGTGTCATGATTCCAATATAACTAGATGATAATCTTGGGACAGTTAGGGTGTTTGGGAAGAATCCACCAAAATGATATCTGTTATGATTATTCGAGTGCCTCAAGATGAGGCAATATTGGGATAAAATGGGGTTTATCATTGGATTGCCTTGAATATGGCGTTAGGGCAATGTCAACATTAGATGAATATGAATTTAATCGCCTACAATTTAGGTGATATAGAACTAAAGAATAACAAGCCAAATGAGGAGAATCAGTGGAACTGAATAGTCCAAGCTATGAGAATGGTAATGTCCAAAGCCGCTGTATATAAGTGAGATGGGTGATCAAAAGTAGGAGGTGGTCAAGAAGATAGAGTGAGTGAAACAGCGAGGATCTGCTGTGTTTATTATATTAAATAAAATACTGTAGTGGGAGCAAGTGCCCCATAATTATTATATTAAGTTTATTCTGTTGTTACTGAGGTTCACAATCATCATATTGTTGGTCCTATTGCTCAGTGGGCTAACCCTGTGCAAAACCCCTTACGGCATATCTCAAGGATTCCGCCAAATTCTAACATTGGTGCTCACTACAGGGGGCCCATTGATCAGTTATAAAAAAATAAAACTCAGTCGCCTGCTATGTTGCATCCAGGTTGCTTTAATAAGAAATCTGCACGAGATGATGGGGCTGTTGCATATGAGGAGTTGAAACTTGCATTGACACTGTGCTCAAAAGACAAGATGAGCTGCTCCAGGAAGTTTGCAGTGATAAGCTGCCGCCATTTGATTGCAAAGGAAATATTCATGGGTTCTTTTGATGCTTTGAGTTTGCAACTGAAGGAGCCTCAGACAAGTGAAGGGTGAAACTGTTGATATCCACCTTGGATGTTGGAAGTGCTGATCAAGTTGTTTGTTACCTTCCAGATAGTTCCATTACATACCAAGAAGTCAAGGAGATTGTGCTGCAGTTGTTCAGCAGAACTGCAAAGATGTTGCAGAGGAAAGATGAGTTCACGACCATCAGGTTTCAGCAAAATGAGACTCTCACCAAATTTGCTGAGCGATTTATGGAAGAAGCACATGTGTTAATTGGGTCAGGGATTCTAGCTGAAACTGATGTATGCATTGCAATGTTCTCTGCGGTGAAGCCATACCCCAAGCTTTACAATGTCATGGCCCTGTTGTTTGAGGACGATGTACCTCTTCTTAAACTTGTTCAGTTTGTACGTCCTTAGCTGTAACTTTCCCTCCACCAAATATTGAGCAGATTCACACTGTCGCTGTGGCCAACCCTAAACATGTGAGGGAAACAACCAGTCAATGCAGATTCAGCCAAGTTACTCACCACATTCCAACATCAGTCCCATAACTGCTGAGCAACAACTGACCAACTAACGCTTCAGCCCTAACTACTCTGATCAACAGCAGGCATTCTAACAATGTGGGTCTGGTTCTGCTGATCATCTTCAGAATAACTTTCTGAATGGGCCAACTTATATTAAGCACAGACGTAGGCCCTATGAAGTAAGTTGTTTTAATTGCGGCTGCACTGGGTAAATGGGATGATGGTTCCCCAATTGACAGATCCCTTACATACAACAGAATCAAAGTTATCAGGGAAAAGTCAGAGCGGAGTAGAGATGGGACTCTCTACTTCCACTATCTCAAAGTCATATGACCCAGCTGAATCTATTGTATTAAAGGCAGCAGAAGCCTCCCAGTATGATGATACATTCCTCTACCAATAGCCAGTTGGGGGAGTAAATGTGTTGATTCAAGTGCAAGTCAAAGAAATGGCTGACACAGGGTTTCTGGAGTAACCAAAGCCTTATGCTTGCCAAATGTTTGACCAAAATCTGTCAGACCAGCTAGAACTGTTCGCAGATGCGTTGTCTCTAAGAGAAGTAGAGGTCGCCTTCCCAGTGGATGATATTATAACAGGATACCCTAAAGTTGGTGTGGGTGTTATAGGTTTCCTGGGAAAATGTGAACCGCTGAATATACATGTAGTAAATAGCCAGCATTTGTCTTACTCGGAGTGCACTTACTGTGACATTGTAGTAGCCAAACCCCGATTACAAACTATAATTGATATGGGTACTCCTGTTAAAATTGTCTCCACTAAGTTGGTGGCAAAGTTGTCTTTAAAACCTGACATAGACCATTGGATGGTGTATGGGACCTCTGGAATGGAAACCATGGTCTCTGAGGGAGCGTATAGCACGCTTCCTTTGTGGTTTAATCCATTGTTGTTGTGGCTCTGGCAGTAGTATTACCAGATAGCAACTATGATCTGCTGATTGAGACTGCTTTTATGCAACACTATGGAGCTGTCATTGACATGATGGAAGAGACCCTAGCCATCCTGGGACAATGGATCCCCTTATAATTTACTTTCAGCGGAATTCCAGATGTCCCAATCCGCTCTAGTCAAATTAATCTCTCCTATAGCGATAGTGTGATTCCTATAATATATTGGCAGATGAAGCAAAATACCCGAATGCTCCCAAACAAGATTTATGAGTACAAAGGGATTCCGCTACAAGCTGCAAACGCTTTGACTATCTCTTCTGGGTATCAGGTCATAATTGGGACAGAGCTTGAAATAGATATACCAGGAGGTCTGTACGGAGAGGTTGTGGGGCCTTATCAACAATTGTGGCTCAAACCTCATGTGACTCCTGAGTTACTGTTACCAGAGCAGGGGGAAGTGAAGGTGTTGATAGTGAATCTGCAGAAGGAGGTGATGAAAATTCAGCGACACCAAGTGGTGGCCTACCTGCACCTGATCCCTATTGATGAGGTCCACCAGATACACAATATTGGTTCTTAAGAAGATCTCAGATTGCCTTTAAAAACCACCTTTGGTGTAATGACTGTGGTTCCTCAGGAGGCGCTAAATGGTCTAACAGAGGATCAAAAGGATAGGGTGATGGATCTGTTTGAGAAGTATCACAGCATTTTTGCAACTGATGATCATGACTTGGGTTGCGCTCATGGGGTTGTGCATCGTGTGGACACAGGAGACCACCCCCTATCATATCACAGCCTATCCGTTGCTCAAAGGAAGCGGAATAAGTTGTATCTTCAGAAATAGATACATTGGTGGAACAAGGAATGTTGGACCTGTCAAAGAGTCCCTGGGCATCCACGGTGCTAATCTTCAAAAAGAAAGATGGCTACAATTGAGTATTAATTAATTACCAAAAGCTTAACCACATTATGAAAAAAGATTCATACCCGCTTCTGTGAATTGATGATGCATTAGATTGATTAGGAGGGGCCAAGTATTTCTCTGCTATGGACTTGATATCAGGGTCTGGCAGATTGAGTTGCCAGTGGCAGAACAAGAAAAGTGCGCTATAATCACCTCAAAAGGATTGTTTCATCCTACACGTATGCCACAATGTTTGTGAAATCCCCCTCACTACGTTCCAACGAGCTATGGACAATATTTTGGGTGACCTAAAGTTGTCTTGCGTTCTTGTATATCTTGACAATATCATTGTGTTTTTGCAGATGTTCACGGAGCATCTTGGACACCTGGAGCAACTGTTACGCCGCTTTGTTGAAACTAATATAAAAAATAAAGCCCCAAAAGTGCCAATTTTTCAAGGAACAGTTGGAATACCTCAGCTTTGTAGTAGACTCCAAAGAGCTGAGTCCCCAGCCAACCAAGGTGGAAGCCATCCGCAAGATGACATGGCCAAGCAATAAGCGGGATATCCAGGTGTTCTTGGGGATGGTCAGTTACTACCAATTCTTCATTCCTAATTTTAGCTGTATTGGGTCTCCACTCTTTGAGCTACTTAAGAAAAATGCTGCCTTAAACTTGAAGGATTGATGTCAAACCACTTTTTATGTATTAAAAACCGCTCTGGCTAGTGCGCCTATTTTGCAATACCCCAATTTTGAAAAAGAGTTTATTGTGAAAATGGACGCTTCGCTTTCCACTGTGGGGGCTGTGTTATCTTAAAAAGACAATGATGGTGTGGAGAACCCCTTACATATTGTAGCCGCAGTTTAACTAGCCCTGAACGGAAAAACACTGTGACCAAGCAGGAGAGTTTAGCGGTAATCTATGCATATAAACAGTTCTGAGTCTACCTCCACAGGGTGAAATTCAAAGTGGTAATAGATCATGCCTCCTTGTGCTGTCTACAGAATTTGAGGGAACCTGAAGGGCGGTCGCGCAATGGGCTTTGAAGCTTTAAGTGTAAGATTTTGATATCATGCATCAGCCAGGGGTGAAGAATCAGAATGTGGAATGTCTTTCCCGATTACCCATGGTTGCCATTACAGTGGATGTGGCAGACATAATGTATGAAAAGATGATTGTGGGCAAATATCACAATGAGCCACTGCCTGTGATCAAAGTATTAGATGGTTTAGGCAGTATACCTTCTTGCGCAAAGGGGAATTATATAAGCGGATTGGGGAATTGACGCTGAGTTTCCCAAAACCCTCTTCCAGGCATGCGATAATTATGGATGCTCATAAAACGTAGGTCTTGGAGGGTTGAGAAAGACGCTGGAGTTCTTATGACCCTGCTACTACTATTGGGAGAGTATGCACTACAATGTGCTTGAGATGGTTTGTTGTTGCCATCAGTGCCAAGTGGAGAAACAATTCCACCAAAAGACCATATACCAGCTAGTCAAGCCTTGGTTTGCAAGGCATACTGTTTTGTTAGATGTGGTGGGGCCTCTGCTGACTGGTGAAAATTGCTCCAAATATATAATAGTTGCCATCGACCATTTGACAAGATGGGTGGAAGCAAGGGCTATTAAAGATCTGGGGACTGTCACTACCTCAAGTTCATCCTGGAGTGTGTCATACAGCGCCATAGTTGTCCACAATTTATTTTGATGGAAAACGGAACCAACTTCACATCACATATATTGGCCAAGTTGAACGAGCTCATGGCAATCTGCGGGGTTTTAACTACCCCCTACCACCCTGAATCTAATGGTATGGTGTAATGGGCCAATGGGACCTTGGTAAATATTCTACGCAAGCTTATAAATTTTTGATCGTCATATTGGAGAACCCTTTTATCCACCGCTGTCTTTACATACAATATCAGCTACCACTCAGCAACCAGTAAGAGTCCATTCCAACTGCTCTATGGATGACATCCAGTGCTGCCTGCATTGCTTTACTCCTGTGAGGAGGATACTGGTGGAGTCAAGCCCCACCACTATTTGTCTACCTTAGCAGACACGCTGATAAAACTCCAAATTGAGGCATATTCCACTAGTCTTGCCAGGAAGATTTGGGATCATTGCAGCTGACCAATGTAGATGCAGCAGTCTTCCACAGTTCAGGGTAGGGGAATTGGTCCTGTTTCACGACCAACATGGGTTCAGAAGAAGGAACAAGCGCTAGTATATGGAGTGGACCATTTGAGATCATTGAAAAAACTGGGGCTGACGCCTACACCATTAAGGAACCCATGAGAGGTTGAATTATTAAATGGGTACATGTGAAGTTCCTCCGACCATACAAACAATAAGAGTCTTATTGTCCAGTCAAGGAGGGGGTAATGTCACGATTCTGATATGACTAGATGATAATCTTGGGACAGTTAGGGCATTTTGGGAAGAATCAGCCAAAATGATATCAGTTATGATATTCAAATTCCTCGAGATGAGGCAATATTGTGATAAAATGGGTTTGTTATTGGATTGCCTCAAAATAAGGTGATATGGCAATGTCGACATTTGATGAGTACAAATTTAATCGCCTACAATTTAGGTGATAGAGAATTAAATAATAACAAGCTGAAACGAGGAGAATCGGTGGAACCAAATAGTTCAAGCTATTTGAATGGTATTGTCTGAAGCTGCTGTATATAAGCAAGATGGGCGTTCAAGAGGATGAGGTGGTTAAGAAGATAGAGTAAGTAAAACAGCGAGGATCCGCTGTGTTTATTATAGTAAATAAAATATTGTAGTGGGAGCAAGTGCCCCATAATTATTATATTAAGTTTATTCTGTTGTTACTGAGGGCCATAATCATTATATCATTGGTCCTATTGCTCAGTGGTCTAACCCTGTGCAAAACCCTTTATGGCGTATCTCAATGATTCCGCCAAATTCCAACACAGCAGTTACTCACTTTCCGCTCTCTTGCTTCTACTAACAATCCTCCACCTTCAATTGTACCATCTCGCTTATATATCAGCGACTTAATATGATACTGCTCTCTTGGCTTAGACTATTTAATTCCACCATGTTCTCATTGCTCTGGCTGAGTATGGTATTCCCAATTTCCTTATCACTCTTAGTTCAAGGCGATCTATTAAATATTTGTTGAATGTTGACATTGCCTTATCGCCTTATTTGGAGGCAATCTAATAACTAACCTTTCTGACCAAATATTGTTTCATCTCAAGGCTAGAACCATCATAACTATAAATCATGGTTGGCGGATTATGGTCAATTTGCCATGGCTATTTCAGGCTTATCGTCCTGTCATATCAGAATCTCATCATTCCCCCTCTTGACTTGTAATTAAGTACCCTATTGTTTATATGCCCAGAAAATCTCTGAAATTACTCAGTTAATAATCTGACCTCTTGTAGGGTCCTAGATAGTATAGACTTTATCACCTGTTTTCTAAATAACTTCAAATGGACCGATCCAAATGCTTGCCAATTTGTGCTTCCAACTAAACCCTTGTTGTCATGGAATAGAACCATGTGTGCCATCTTTGAAATGATCTAGGCCACTATGTCATACTTGATAGGCAACCAGACTCTTTATCTTCCAGGATAAGATGACTGAGTACACTTTGGTTTGCAACTTAATTAATTTGTCATCTAGGTTAGTTAAATAGCGGTGGGGATCTATTCCTACAGTGTAATCTATGCACGCATAAAGCAGTGCTGGAAGTGTAGGGTGACTTCCATTTAGTAGTTGAAAATGACTCTTCCCTGTGGCAGAATGATGCTAGTATTGTATGTGAACTTGGCGGTGGAAAGAAGGGAACTCCAATTGGAAGGTTGATATGTTGTCAATTTCTGGACTATGTTCACCAAGGTCCCATTAACTCGCTCAACCATCCCATTAGACTCAGGGTGGTATGGGGTTGACAGAACCCTAAGGATCCCCATTAGAACGTTCAACTTTGGCAGGATATGCGAGGTAAAGTTAGTTCCATTATCAGTAAAAATTAACTGAGGACAGCCATGTCTCTGGATAATGCATTCCATTACAAACCTGGCCACTGTGACTATCCCCAAAACCTTGATTGACAATGCTTCTACCCACCTGGTCAAGTGGTCAATCATCGCCAGAATATACTTGGACCAGTTAGCTCCCATTGGCAGAGGGCCAATGACATCAAGGGAAACCTTATGCCAAGAAAAAGGGGGTTCACTAGCTGGTATGAAGACTTCTAGTGTAACAGCTTTTCCGCTTGGTACTGGTGGCAAAAGGAAATGGTTTTGAGAATGTCAAATCTCATTCTTTCCTAATAATACCAAGGGTACAACAAATTTATTGGTTTACGCATGCCCCATGTCCAACTGCCTTATGCGCACTAATGATAATGCTAGACTGTGATGAGGGTCATGGGAAGGTTCACCGTTGAGTCTTTAATACTTTTGTACAACTCCCCGTTATTATGGAAATTACTGGCTCACATTTCATTTAATGCCTTTATGACTTGATGCGGCTCATTTATGTACTTTCCACTGAGCATCTTATCATATATTATGTCACTCAGTTCCGCCATAACTGCAATCATTGGCATTCTTGACAAGCAATAAGCATTCCGATGTTTTGCTCCAGGTCAGTGGAAAATCTCAGAGTCATAAGCCTTCAGTTTGAGGGCCCATTAAGCTAGGCGCCCTTCAGACTCCGTGAGATTCTGCAACTAGCGTATTGAAGCATGATCTATTATAACTTTAAACTTCACCCCATGAAAATATACCCTGAATTACTTATAAGCATATATCACCGCTAAGCACTCCCACTCATTCACAGTACAATCGCGTTCATGGCTATACAGGCTCCTACTGCAGTACGCCATGGGTTGCTTCTCCCCCTCCTCGTCTTTTTGGGATAGGACCGCCCCAACGGCGGAAAGGGATGAATCCATCTGAACAATGAATTCTCTATCAAAATTTGTATAGCGTAGCACCAATGCACTGAAGAACGTCATCCAAAGGATGTCAAAGGAGCACTGTTGGCATTCAGTCCATCTGAACGCAACATCTTTCTAATAACTCAAAATAAAGGCTCCCAATACAACTAAAGTTAGGGATGAAGAGGTGGTAGTAACCCACAATCCACAAAAATATTTTTATGTCATGCTTACTGGTTAGCACAGTCATTTTATAAACAGTTTCCACCTTGTTCAGCTGAGGTTAAGCCCTGTTGCGTCTACTACAAACCTTAAGTACTCCAACTGATCTTTAGAGAAGTGACACTTTCGAGGATTGACCTTGATGTTGGCCTCAGCAAGCTGGCGGAAGGCCTCCTCCAAGTGGGTAAGATGATGGGAGAATATACGCAAAAAGACATTAAAATCATTGATGTACACGAGGATGCACAACAGCTTCAGGTCACTGATAATGGTATCTATGGCCTGCTGAATCGTAGCTGAGGCGTTACATAGCCTTAAGGCATACATGTTGGTTGAAAAAGCCCCTTGGACGTTGCTATAAATTTGGTGATATCATGCAGATATGCCAAAGGGGTTTTGCGCATGGTTCAGCCCACTGATCAATAAGACCAATGATATGACAATCATAGTCCTCAAAACAATAGAATAAAACTTTGATAAATATGGAGCAATTGCTCCCACAACACTCTTTTATTTAAAAAATAATTGCAAAAGATCCTCGCTGTTCTGCTCACTTTAAACTATTAAAAATACTGCTCTGTCAATCATCTCATCTTGCTTATATCTCAGCAATTTCAGATG
Organism: Massospora cicadina; assembly: GCA_022478985.1. Classification (NCBI taxonomy): domain Eukaryota; kingdom Fungi; phylum Entomophthoromycota; class Entomophthoromycetes; order Entomophthorales; family Entomophthoraceae; genus Massospora; species Massospora cicadina. The sequence goes on from JAKSZP010010577.1 coordinate 64,247, forward strand.
ATAAAATTTCCTCAGCTTAGTAATTTAGTTCGCCATATATCATTGGTTCTGGCAAAACTTCATTTATTAAATTCACAATCGCTAATTCAATGCGATTTACTGACTATTCATCGTACATCAATATCTCCTAATTGCCTCATATGGAAATGATCCAAAAACCATCCGTTCTAACTTAATATCACCTCATCTCAAGGAGCTCTAAAATCATAACTCATACTTAGGCTTTGTAGATTCCACCAAATCCGCCATATTGACTTAGGGATTAAGTACAGTCATATCAGAATTGCAGCATTACCTCCCTCTTGACTGGACGATAAGGCTCCTATTGCTTACATACCCAGAGAAACTTTGTGTGCACTCAGTTTATGATCCATCAGCCTGTGGGGTCCTTGTAGTATGAATGTCCACACCTGTTTTCTCAATAATTTTGAATGACACAATTCAGATAAAGGCCAAGTTGGATTTCCACCCAAAATCATGCTGGTCATGAAACAAAACCTTATAACCATCTTTGAACTGAGCTAGGCTGCTATACCACACCTTATTGGTAGCCTGATTTTTTAATTTTCTTAGCTAAGCTTCATAAGTATGCTTCAGTTGCATCTTGATCAGCGTGTTTGTTATGTTAATCAAATAGCAGTGGGGATCCATTCCACTAGTATTTTTGACACAAGCATAAAGCAACGCCAAAAGAGCATGTAGTCATCCATACATTTAATTGGAAGGGACTTTTCCCCGTGGCAGAATGATAGCTTATGTAGTATGTGAAAACTGCGGTAGAAAGGAGGGAACTCAAATTGAAAGTTGATCCATTACCACTTTCCAAAGTATGTTCACCAAGGTCCACTAATGTGTTTGACCATCCCATTGGACTTGGGGTGGTATGGGGTCATCAGAACCCAGTGAATGGCCATCAGTTCGTTGAGATTGAGTAAAATATGGGAGGTAAAGTTGGTTCCATTGTCAGTAAGGATGAACTGAGGACAGCCGTGTCATAAATTATATATTCCATCACAAACTTTTCCACCATGATAGCCCCCAAATCACGTATTGCCAGGCCTCAAACCACCTGGTCAAGTGGTCAATTGCCACCAGAATATACTTGGACCAGTTTTCTTTATTTGGTAGAGGGCCCATGACATTGATAGGCACCATATGCCAAGCAAAGTGTTGCTTCAATAGCAAGTAGGAAGTCTTCTGGAAGAATATCTTTTCCACTTGGCACTGGTGGTAGCAGGAAATGGTTTCAAGCACATCAAATTGCATGCTTTCTCAGTAATACTGAGGGTGCAACAATTTTAGGGTCTTACATAATCCACCATGGCCAAATGCTCGGTGGGCGCTCATGATAATGTTTGTTCAGGTGGGTGGACTTGGGATGCTTACCATAATGTCTTCTATCCGCCTGTACAGCTCACCGTTCTTCTGGAACATATTGGTTCTTATTCCATCCTATACTTTAATGACTTGAGGCGGTATATCGTCATACTTTCTGCTGAGCACCTTGTCAAACATTATGTTCTCAGATCTGCCTTAACCGCAATTGTGGGTAATCCCAACAAGCAATCATCATTCTGGTGTCTAACTCCCAGTTGGTGAAGAATCTCAATATCATATTCCTGCAGTTTAAGGGCCCATCAGGATAGACTCCCCTCAAGCTCTTTAAGGTTCTGCAACCAGCATAATGAGGCATGCTTCGTTAGGACTTTAAACTCTACGCCATGCAAATATACTTTAGATTGCTTATAAGAGTAGATCACCAATAAGCCTTCCCACTTGGTCACAGTATAGTTATGTTCGTGGCTATTCAGGCTTAGACTGCAGTATGACACTGGGTGCTCCTCCCTTTTGTAATCTTTTTGGGACAGAACTGCCCAAACAGCGGAAAGGGGCGCATCTGTATGTACAATAAATTCCTTTTCAAAATTTGGGCGGCGTAGCACTGGTGCATTGATCAACGCCATTCAAAGTTTATTGAAAAAGTGTTAATGGCATTCCATCTATTCAAATGTGACATCCTTCCATAATAACTCAAACAGAGGACCTCTATACAACTAAAGTTGGGTATAAAATGGCGGTAGTAGCTAACCATCCCTAAAAAATACTTGTAAATCTAGTTTACTGTTTAGTGTAGTCATCTTCTGGATGGCCTATGTCGAACATTTGCCCTCACAACTGAAAAGTAATAATGTCTTGGGTCAAATTCAGCTGAAGAGGGGAAATATCAGCCATTTGAAATTTTCCAATGTTCTTAAGAACTCAAATAATAATATGAAAAAGGTTGAAATCGAGAATATTGGCCAAATGACCCTGGCCAATTCTTGGTGGAACCCCATTAATTAGGGTAACACTAGTTCAAAACCTGTATGGGCACTAGCTGTAAAATCAGCCTGTTAGATTCCTCCAACCTCACCGTGGACGTTGGGTTAATCATTGGAAGGCACTCCTCTGACCCCAACAAAGTCCTCCAACACACTTATGCAGGGACCCTCCTTTTATAGGCATGGCGGGGTCCCACACGGTGCAATAAATTTCTCAGATGGGGATTGACTCAAGTTTATAAAAACGTTACCTCATGGGTACACTTTGGCCAATTAGAATTCCCATTTCTTTTTAACTCGCTGCCCTGAAGCGAGTTCCCAAGTTGTGATATGCTATTCTTTCATATTTCCTAATTTGGACTAGGTTAAGATATTCCAAACATATCCCCAAATTCCCCTTGACCCTTGAAATACTTTAAATAAATGAATGATCCTGAGGGGGTCGTTTATCCATTTATCACGCTGATAATAAAATTATAAAAATCCCTTTTTTATTAGCACTTGTTATTTAACTTTTATAAATTTTTGTGGAATCCAGCAGGCGTCAAGCACCAGCGAGCAAGAATTGGCTAAATTCCCACAAAATGGTGCTCACGACGGGTGACTCCTGTACACAAAAAATAGTTGTTCTTGAAATGCAACTGGCCAGCGTTTTATCCCGCCTTAAGGAGCTTGAGCAGCGCCCTTACAGTTTCCCCTCAAGGAAAAAATCACTCCTGGCGAAGGAAACATCAATACTTTTTTGTATGTTTATGAAGCTTCAATGTATGGCTCAACTGATATCCAAAAAATCAGTACATCTTTTTTCTGCTTAAGACGCCTAGCACAAGAGATGATAATTCCTTACCTGTACCTTCGCTCACTCAGGCAGAGGCAAAGGAGGCTCTCTTGGCTGCATTTGGATCCAAGAAGAGTCTACTCAGGGAAAAACAGGCCTTTATACGCCTTATCATGTATGAGGGTGAACCACTCCTTGCCTTTGCTGAAATATATTACCTCGCTGCACTAAGATTAACACCCTCCAACATGCTCACACTGGATGATGCTATCGCCGCCCTGTTAACTGGGTTAGCTTCTCAGCCCTCTCTAGCCAGGAATACTATCTCAGTGAAATGCTATTTCCAAAATAACCATGATCTAAAGGAGGCGTTAGTAGATGTTGCCAATTTCCATTCATGTGTAAAAACAAGGAAGATGAGTGATCACTCCAGCTCTCACTATTGAGGAGCTACCACTAGTTGATCAGTTGGGATCTGCTCCCTCTGTGCGTCCTAAAAAGGTTACACTCCTTCTTATGAATCAAAACCCTGTAAGGTAGTAACAACCATCCATCCTCACCAAATCAATAAAGCTGTTGTGCCACCCCTCCAGCTAAGCTGGTAAACGCGTTCCCCAAGGCTATTCAATCTCCTGTGGCCATCTATCCTACCTCCATCATGGCCTTTCCAGTTGTTGAGAATACCCTTGGGGACGAATCTGAGGGGGTATGATGATTTTGTTAATATATATTGGGAGCCCCCGCAGAGGTAGAGGTTCCTGATCATTTGAACGCTGGAGGAGTAGACGAGACCACCTTCCCTGAGAAAACGTACCTCAGTCAAATCCTAGGGTGTCCAAAAGTGAATGACACTGCCAGCAATGGTGACCAATTATTAGCCAGCTTGATTCGACCTCTTCAGCATGTTCATCCCTTACGATCCATTATGAATAATTACCCTGAGACTGCTAAAAAACTCACCTCCACCTTATGGCTCAAGGAGGTCTTAGCTTTGTCGCCTAACTTTGGAGGGACTCTCACTAAGGTTGAACTAGTCATTCAAATGGTCCGTATCTTGGCCATCTTGAACAACGGCTCCCCAGTCAACGTGATCTCCACTAAGCTTATCAAGAAGATCAATCTAGCGCCTGACTTGGATTACACGCAAAAATTCGGAACAGGAGGCCCAATGATACCTGTGCTGTAAGGGCATACTCTTTACTTCTCATTCGCATTAGAAAGCTTATCTTATCAGCTCCGGCTGTGGCTTTGGACAATAGCGCATATGATATGCTCATCAGCACTCAATTTTATTATTGTGTATGAGGGAATTATTAACATGAAGAAAGATTTCCTCTCGTTACTCAACTATGAATTTCCTTTAGTCTTATCAAATAAAAAACCCAGCAAGCATGATACTCTTGCCTAGATAAATATTCATTTGCAGCTATAACCCTGCCTTAAACCACTTCCTGGGCGCAACACAAAAAAATTGCCTGATTCAGTGGATGCTAAAGAAGGTATCCCAATCTATGCTGCAGATGAGGTCGTGATTAAGCCAGTTGAACAACGAGTGGTTAACACAAAAGTCATGCTTCAAATCCTACGCCACTGTTTGTTGCACCTCATTATCATTGAGGGTGTTAGTCCTTTGGAGCCTTAGGTATTACCTGGCATGCTTGACCCAGCCTACCAGAGGCCCATTACGTTGCTGGTAAAAACCTCACCTCAAAAGAGATAGTTGTGAAGAAACACCAGGAGATTGGCAGAGGATTGTTAGTCCCTGTGGAGGACATTGAACAAAATTTAATCTTTTGGCTCTATGATGGATATGGGCCTGCCAACAGATAACCTGGTATGTACTTTACTCAACGTCCATATCTCAGACGAGCTAACCCCAGGTGAGCTGGAAATAGTTTACACTCTCCTTGATGATTATAGCGATATATTCTCTAAATCTGATAATGATTATGGTCACATGGAGGGCTGGTGCCACTCCATTGATGTAGGTGATACCCGTCCCATTTGGTCAAAACCTTGCTGCAAATCAAAGGTGGAAGAACAGCAAATGAGGATTGAGCTTCAGCAGTTACTAGATGTGGGACTGTTAATTCCTTCACAAAGCCTCAGAATTTCCCTCTCCTGCTAATAAAGAGGAAAAATGGCGGTCATTGGATAGTCATGGACTAACGCAAGTTAAATAATCTCACAAAAAAGGATAGCTATCTTCTCCCCGTATTGATGCTGCCAGGCCTAACTCTCTGGCTCCAACTTCTTCTCCGCCATTGACTTGGCTAGTGGCTATTGGCAAAATGGACCTTTCACCTGAAGATCAGGAGAAATGTGCTCTCATTTGTAGTGAGGGTCTCTTCCAATCCACCCAATAACTTAAAGAGGTTGTGCAACGCACCTGCAACTTTCCAGCATGCGATGGACCATATTATGCAGGACTTGAAGTTAAGCTTCGTCATTGTCTACCTCGATGACATCACAGTATTTTAAAAAACGTATAACAAACATTTTGAACACCTGAAGGAGGAGTTTCAAAGGCTACGTACATCTAATATCAAGTTAAAGCCCTCCAAATGCACCTTTTTCCAAAAGAAAATGGATTTCCTTGATCATTTCATTTCCCAAAAAGAATTCAACTAATCCAGGCTATGGTGAAGCGATCTCAAAATGCCTCCTCCTAAAAAATTTAAAAAATATTCAAGTATACCTAGAGATATTGGGATATTACCATTAGTTCATCCCTAAGTTTGCCCAGCTCAGCGAACCTCTTGTTCGCCTATTGACCAAGAACACTCCTTTCCAGTTGGGTGCAGAACAGAAGGCTGCTTTTGGACGCTAAAGCAAATGCTGCAACAACGTCCTATCCTACGGCACCCTGATTATTTTAAAATCTTCATCTTATTCACTGATGCTTCAGACTATGCCATTGGGGCCATCTAAGCCCAATCAGATGAAAACGGTCTAGATCAACCTGTATCATATTTTAGTAAGATGCTGTCCAAGGCTGAACGTAACTAAAGTTAATGGAGAAAGAGTGCCTTGCTGTTCTGTTAGCTGTAAAGCACTAGTGCCCTTTTCTATATGAAACTACCTTCGCTGTGGTTACTGATCACACATCTCTAAAATGGTTACAGAACATGAAGACCTACCGGTCAGTTATCTCACTGAGCTCTTAAGCTCCAGACTTATGACATGAAGATTAAACACCGTGCTGGAACCTGTCACATGAAAGTTGATGGTTTGACTCAGCTACCAGTTCTTCACTTAAATAACAGTGAGGCGGAGAGACTACATGATCTCTTAGTGACCCCCAATGACTGGGAAGATGAGGATGAGCCTGTACAGAAAATGTTAGCTCAATACTCCTGTAACACAAAAGTGGAGAATGAGAAGTTGTATAGGCAGGTGGGAACAAAATGGCTGCCTTACCTTTGGCCTTCAGAGCGTGTGTACCTGCTATCATAGATGCCCACTCCACTCTAGGTCATGGAGGGTCTAAGAAAGCTTATGAGTGGATTAAGGATCGATTTTATTGGGATGGATTGATGAGATCTATTGTTGATGTCTTGGAAGCCTGCTTATTTGCAAAAAGCAATCCGGATTCAAGACTAGATATCAATATCAGCCAACTACCCCACAACAAACTTTCCACATTATTAGCCTAGATATAGTAGGTCCCTCTCTCAGATACTAGTGGTAACTGATTTATCCTGTTAGCCATTGACCATTTCACTAGGTGGGTGGAAGCCATAGCTTTTCCCGCTCAAATGGCCAAGGCCACAGCCACCTTCTTACATAAGAATATCTTCTCTTGACATGGCTGTCCTCAAGTATTACTCTGTGATAATGGAAAAAAACTTCAACTCCAGAGTAGTAAAAATCCTAGCCACCTCCATGGGCTCAACAACTTTCTCCGCTCCATATAATCCATCATAACGGGACTATGGAGAGAGCCAATGGAACCTTGGTATCCATCTTACGCAAATGGCCTCTTCTGATCCACTTCACTGGGACCAAAACTTACCCTGTGCCCCTTTATGGCTTACCAGATCAGTTATCATTGGATCTGAAAAATGTCTCCTACCGTGTCTTGTATGGGCGGGAACCAGGAATACCTGCTCTTTTAGTTAGAGATTTATTCTCTTTTAGAGTTGAGGAACCCAAGAAAGTCATGAGAAGATTGGCTCAGCGCATCATCCAACTCCAAGCTGAGGATATGACTAATCTAGCCAAAACGGTGACTAAAGAAGGGCAGGCTGCAAATGAGCTTCAAACCCCCTGCCTACATTCCAAGTGTCTGATATGGTCTTATACTACCAAAACTGCATCACCCCTAGAAGCGGTAAGCTTGGATCAATATGGGTGAGCCCCTTCACCATCACTTACAAAAGGGGAAATGATTACTCTATTAAATCTTTAGCTACAGGTATTACTATCAATTGCGTACATGGCCATTTCCTCCGACCTTATTCTCCTCCCAACATTTTTGAGGGGGATGATGTCTGACATTTGCCCTCACAGCTGAAAAGTAAGAATGTTTTATGTGAAATTCAGCCAAAGAGGGTTAACGTCGGCCATTTGTGATTTTCTGATGTTTTTAAGAGCTCATTTAATTATACAAAAAATGATGAAATCAAGAATTTCAGCTAAAAGACCCTGGCTGTTTCTCGGTGGAACTCCATTAATTAGGGTAACGCCAGTTCAAAACCTGTACAGGCACTAGTGATAAGATCAGCTGATCAGATTACTTTGACCTCACCACGGACTTTGAGGTAATCACCAGAAGGCACTCCCTGACCCCAACAAAGTCCTCCAACGCACCTACACGGCCCCCCTATTATAGGCTTGGCGGGGTCCCCCAAGGTGCAAGAAATTTCTCAGATGGGGTTTGGCTCAAGTTTATAAAAATGTTACCTCATGGGTACGCTTTGGACAATCAGAATTCTCCTTCTTTTGTTCCACTCCTCTGAAAAAAGTTCCCAAGTTGTGAAATGCTATTCCTGCATATTTCCTAATTCAGACTAGGTTAAGCTATTCTGATTATATCATTAATTTCCCCTCACCCTTGAAATACTTTAAATATAAAATGATCAGATGTTGAGGGGGTCATTTTTCCACCTTTATCGCGCTGATAATAAAATTATAAAAAAAGCATTTTTAGCATTTTTTATTTAAATTTTTATAAAATTTTTGGAATGCAGCAGGTGTTAAGCACCAGCGAGCAAGAGTCGGCTAGATTCCAACAGCCTACACCTTGGTTGGTTGGGGCCGCAGCCCTGTTGCATCTACACAAACTTAAGGTACTCCAGCTGATTTTTAGAAAGTGGCATTTCTAGGGCTTTATTTAGATGTTGATTTCAACCAACCAGCAGAATAACTCTTCCAAATGGGCAAGGTGCTCAGAAAAGGTTCAGGAGAATACGTTGATATTGTAAAGATATACAAGAACGCATGACAGCTTCAAGTTGCCAAGGATAGTGTCTATCGCCTGTTGGAATGTAGCTGGGGTATTACACAGCCCTTGTGGCATATGGGTCAGTTGAAAAAGCCCTTTTGACATGATAATGTCGCATTTCTCCTGTTCTGCCTCAGGTAACTTAATCTTCTAATAGTGAGATATTAGATCCATTGCGGAGAAGTAACAAGCTCTTCCCAACCAGCCCAAAGCATTCCAATACATGGCAAGGGGTATGAGTTTTTTCATAATGCTGTTGAGCTTGCTTTAGTCTATTACTACCCAGTTGGTACCATCCTTCTTTTTGACAATTAGGATAGGGGAAGCTCATCGGCTCTTTGATAATTTGAGCATTCATTGCTATAGAAGCATATCAATTTCTGCTGCGCCAACTTCTTCCACTGCTCTAGATTGGGAGTATTGTCTGAGACCTGAATGGGGGATGATCGCATATGTCCAATCAATGTACAACTCCACGCGTTTACTTTATATCATGGTCAACAGCAGCAAAGATCGCTTTATATTTGTGAAAAAAAAGAGATAGCCTAATCTTTATGATTTCCAATAATTCCATTAAGATTTTGTGCGGTACCACCATCATACACTGAGCTGCGATTTGACAGGCAGACCAAATTCATCTAGTGAACCAAACTTGTGAACTCAGAGGACCTCCTCAATTGGGGTAATTTGTATATATGCCACTATTTGGTGTCAGCGGATTTGCATTATTTTTTCTGTAGATTCGCAAATATGACATTGATCTCCCTATGTCCTGGGAGTATAATGCCTAAGGCTACGTGGGATTCCAACCATGATTTCTGATAGTGTCCAATGACCTCCCCATAAAGCCCAGCAGGCACCTCTTCTCTAACTTGGTGTTTACTATTACTTGTTGTCTTGAGGGGATAGATATAGAGCCAGCAGCTCTGAGCGGTAGCCCTTGATAAATATATATTTTCTGAGGAAGTTTCCGGGTCTTGCTCTTTAGTTGATGACAATGGACTAGAAGAACTTGATCACTATATGAAAGATTGATATGGCCCATGTGCACCAGATCCTTTGGCACTCCACTAGAGGTGAAGTAAATTGGGATCCGCTGCCCCAAAATTTCAAAGGTCTCCGCCATCATATGAATGACAGCCCCATAGTGTCACATTAAAGCTGTTCCAATTAACAGGTTATAATGGCTATTCGGTAACACTACTGCCAGAGCTACAACAAAATATTGATCCAAACTGCAAGGGGAGCGCACTGTAAGCTCCCACAGAGACCGTGCTTTCTGATCCAGCGGTCCCAGACACCCTTTGATGTTCCACATCAGTTTTAATGTCAACTTTTCCACCAACCTAGTGGAAACTATGCTAACTGGAGCGCCTGTATCTATTATAATGCGAAATTGGGTCTTTGCTACAACAATGTCACAGTAGGTACACTCCACGGAAGATGAATATTGACTGTTTACTACATGGCATTAAAAGGATTTCATCTGATAAGGAAGAATATAATACCCTCACCAGCTTTAGGGTACCCTTTAACAATAGCGTCCACAGGGAAGGCGACGTCTACTACTCTCAGGGAAAGTGCATCTGCAGACGGTTCCAAATTGTCTGAAGCATTTTGTAAAAAAAGTTGACATTTATATGGTTTTGAGTGCCCCCGTGATCCTTTGTCCGCCATCTCATTGTCTTGGGCTTGTGTCAGTACATTTAATCCCTCAACTAGCCGCTGATATAAGAATGTATCATTGTAATGGGTGGTTCCTGATGCATATACTTCAGTAGATTCAGGTGGGACGTATGAATTTGGAATAGCGGAAGTAGAGAGTCCTGTCTCTACTCTGCCCTGACTTTCTCTGGTCGCATTGATACTGAGTACATAATGACCCATCGATTGGGGCAAACTTGTTCCAGGTTCCCAGGGCAACCACATTTGAAACAATTTATTTCATAGGGCCTGCATCCCTGAATATCATTAGTTGGTTATCACAGAAAGTTGTATTAAAGGTGCTCGGCGTAAACAGTACCAGGACAATAGAATGACTGATGATGGTCAGCATAATTAGGCCCAGTGTGGTAGTTAGACTGGGGATGATAAGCAGGTATGGGGGGACGTTCAAGTGCTGAGGGTAACTCGTTGGCCTCTGAACTGTACAGGCAAATTCCCCATGTAAGATGGTCTGGGAAAGGTAGCGGAAATGTTCCTCTCTGTGTATTGGGCAAAGGTAAGTTGGAAGATATATGGCGTAAGAACTGAACAATTTTAAGCAAGGGTACATCTTCATCCAACATCAGGGTCATGACGTTGTACAGCTTGTGGTATGGCTTCATGGCGGAGGTCATCACAATGCACATGTCAGATTCAGATAAAATCCCTGCCCCAATCAACATGTGGGCTTCTTCCATGATTTGATCAGCAAACGTGGTGAGAGTCTCATTATGCTGAAACCTGATGGTCAGAATTCAGCCTTCCACTGTGACATCTTTGCGGTACCCCTAAACAATTATAACACAGTATCCTTCACTTCTCACTATGAAACGGAACTGTTTGGAAGATAATAGGTGACTTGGTCAGTACTTCCAACACATGGTGGATATTAGCAGTTTTACTTTCTGCCAGTCAGAGGCTCCTTCCATTGCAAAGTCAAATCACTTAAAGAACCCATGAATATTCCAACCTTGATCAAATGGAGGCAGTTTATCACTACAAACTTCCTGAAAAAGCTTATCTTTCCTTTTTTAGCACAGTGTCTAAGGCAAGTTTGGGTTCCACATATTTGACTAATTTAATATGTGTAACGGTCAGGTTAAACCGATTGTTACATTTTGACTCAAAATTCAGATTTCCTTATTTTGAGTTGAAATGCCATTTGAGGTTTTGAGGTTCATGCAGGCTCAGCGCTGGGCTGTGCCCCTCCTTGAGCTATTCTTTATGCTCCCTGGGGCACAAAGAAAAGTGTGGAGGGGCTCCCCTGAAGAGCGACCTTAAAAGGTCAGGCCTGCATGATTCTGAACTCAGTTCAGAATTTTTCCTCATTTCCCACCTTCATGTGGGATTCTCCGGTGGCTTGGGGCCACTCTTGCCAAGTCTTACCTGGTATCCAGTGGCGAACCTAGTTTTTGTGCCTTAACAAGAATGTGGGCTCTGGGTTTCAATTGGAGGCACCTAAACCTATAAGATTGTCTAATCCACTCAGGTTTTTTTTTCTCATGTCGCTCACGGTGCTATATTATTAGATTTAAATTAGTTTTCATGTTTATTTTTGTTAATAAAGAAACTGGCTAAAATAAGGGTTGAATCCGCTCTTACCTGTTTTGTCTTTTCTCGCTTTGAATTTTCCAATAACTGGGTTGAAGGACAAATTATGGTGTCCATTTGATCCACCAATCCTTAAGCAAGATGGCAAGCGAAAACTGGGATGTTTCCAATTGTTACAGTATGTTGTGAAGATCCTGTTCCATGCAAGCCTGATACATTATGGCTAGCGACTGGAGATTTAATTTGTGTAATTGATCAATGAGCCTCCTGTAGTGAGTAACACTGTTATAAATTTAGCAGCATCCCAGAGATACGCCAAAAGGGGTTTTGCTCAGGGTTCAACCTACTGAGAAATAGGACTGATGATATGACAATTGTCATCCTTGAAACAATAGAATAAAAATTTAATAATTAAAGAGCAATTGCTCCCATGACACGCTTTTACTTATTATAATAAATAAAGTGGATCCTTGCTGTTCTGCTTGCTCTAAACTATTAACAATCCTCCTCCGTTAATCATCTCATCTCACTTATATCTCAGCGACTTTTGATAAAACCATTTCCTCAGCTTAGTAATTTAGTTCGCCATATCTCATTGGTTCCAGAAAATCTTCATTCATTAAATTCATGATTGCCTAATTTTATTGATTTACTTTTTTAGCACAAATGGTGCCCAAACCAAAAGGGGAGCACACATCTTTATTTGCAAATGGGCCAAATAAAGGGAGTATTAGAATTAATTTTTTTTCATAATATGGCACCTCAGCTAACAGCCTAGGAAGCTATATCAAAGGCGGGGAAGCTTTTAGGAAACTTTTGTCCAGCAGCCGCTTTAGCTGGCAGACCATGGCAGACAGCATCAGGGGCGGGAGCATCAGCGACATGGGGCATATGGAGGTATAGTTGTATGTTTTCTTCGCTTATGAGGCTAGTGGTGTCCATCACCTCAATGTAATGAGCAATTTGCTGTTCAGCGAAAATAAGAGATCTGGCACACAAGTGAAAGACTTGATGTGCCAGCGGGTTTTGGGATAAGTGGTGTTAAAAAGAGAAGTTTTTGCTGCATTGATGTAAGCATAGCTCACACTAAAAAGCGAGCTCCTCAATTTCATAAAGCATCTTCCTCATTATCATGAGGGAAATTTGGGATAAGGATGCCCTCAATCAGGGGCTCCATTGCGCATGAAGTTGCTGGCAGAGTACAGTGTTGTCAGTAGCTGCAGCAGCTTCAACTGCCATTTTATTTATATTTTTATATCTGGGATAACCGTTTTTAGGATGAAAATGGCAGGGCCACAATTCAGGAGGATCAATGAAAAATTACTCCAAAGCTAAATCTGGCTTGACATGGTATGGCCGCTTGTCTTATTAATCCATTTGAGAGCCTCAAATGGATTGGATTTGGCCAGCACTGGGCTAGCCACCGGAGTAGGGGTGGTGGCAGGAGCTGATTGGTAATGTGCTGTTGACCACAGTAGCTCAGCTGAAACTGGTTCATCCATCAACTCCAGATTCCATAATCTGGTCAAATTTTAATTCAAATTTTTAAAAACTTTGGTTCTTATTTGGCTGCCACTTTTGGATTTGAGGCTAATTACCAACTATTCATTATACATCAATAACTTTTAATCACCTCATATGGAAGCAATCCTATAACCATCCGTTCTAAACCAATATTGCCTCATCTCAAGGAGCTCTAAAATTGCAACTCATACTCAGGCTTGGCGGATTTTACCCATTCCCTTTTCTGACTTAGGGCTTATTATCCAGTCATATAAGAATCGCACCAGACATGAGGATGGCACACTTCTCCTGTTCCGCTGTAGGCACCTTAATCTGCCAGTAGCCCAATATCAAGTCCATCACCAAGAAGTAGCGAACTTCTCCCAACAAATACAAGGCATCATTGATTCAGGAAAATGGATATGAGTCTTTTTTGGTGATGTTGTTGAGCTTCCAGTAGTCTATTACTACCCAGTTGGTGATGTCCTTCTTTTTTACAATCAGAACGGGTGATGCCCATGGACTCTCTGATGGTTCAAGGATCCTTTGTACCAGTAGCTCTCTTGATATCCTATGTTACCACTTCCTTGGATGCCCTAGACCGGTGGATCAGCTGAGACCTGATGGGGGTGATTCACAGTGTTTACTTAATGAACCACTCCCCACGCGCACCCTAAATTGTGGCTGTTGATAACAAAGATCTACTTATATTGTTATAATAAAGCTATTGCTTGATCTTTTTGTTCTTCTGATAATCCCATTAAATTTTTGCGTGATCACACCGCCATTACGCTGAGCTGTGATTCAAATAATAGACCAAATTCATCCAGCGACCCAAACTTGTGAACCCAGAGGACCTTCTCCACTGGTGTCCAGTGTAAATATGCCCCTACTTGATGTCAACGGATTTTCATGGGTTCATGCCGTAGATTCTCTAACAAGACCTTGATCTCCCCATGTCCTGGGAGTATAATGCCAGGAGCCACGTGGGGATCAAGCTTCAATTGCTGATAAGGGCTAATGATCGCCCTATAAAGCCCAGATGACACTTCCACCTTTAGCTCAGTGTTTACTATTACTTGGTGTCTTGAGGGGATGGATATAGAGCCAGAAGCTCTGAGCGGCAGCCCTTGATAATCTTATTTACTGTGGAAGGTCCCAGGTCTTGCTCTTTAGTCAATGGTAGCGAACCAGAATCACCCCATCACTGTATGTAAGGTAAATATGTCCCATGAGCACTGGATCCTTTGGCACTCCACTAGAGGTAAAGAAAATTGGGATCCTCTGCCTCAAAAGTTTGAACGTCTCCTCTGTCATGTCAATGACAGCACCAAAGTGTCTCATAAAGACGGTTCCAATAACAGATCATAATTATTGTTTGGCAACACTATCACCGGGGCTACAATGACAATTGACTCAACCCACAAGGGTAGCGCACTGTATGCTCCCTCAGAAATTGCGCTTTCCGCACCTGCAGTCCCATACAACATGAGATGTTCAATCAGTTTTTGTGTCAACTTCGTCACAAACTTAGTAGAAACTATGTTAACTGGCGAGCCTGTATCTATGATAGATCGGATGCATCTATTTGCTACAAAAATGGCACATTAAGTACATCAATATTAATAAGAATATTGACTGTTTAATACGTTGACATTTATAGGGTCTTGTTTCTAAGGAAGCTTATAATCCCCTCACCTACTTTGGAGTATTCTTTGACAATAGCGTTTACTAGAAGGGCGACATTTACTCCTTTCAGGGAAGGTGCATTTGCGTGTAAATACAGCTTATCTTAAGAAGATTGGTCGAGAGTACAGGCAGGCATACAGTTTAGGTTGCTCCTGAGGTCCTTCTTCTGCTGCGGCATTGGCTTGTGCCTGTGTCAGTACATTCACTCCTGAAACTGGCTGCTGAGTTAGAAATTGCCATTGTACTGAGAGAATTATGCTGGAAATATTTCAATTGGTTCAGGTGGGACGTCTGAGGTTGGGAAAGTAGAGGTAGAGAGATTCATCTCTACTCTGCTCCACCTTTTCCCTGGTAGCATTGATCCTTCTTCACATAGTGGACCTGACAGTTGGGGCAACTTTGGGAAGGGTGACCAGGCCAGCTGCATTCAAAACAACTCACCCCGTAGGGTCCACATCCTTTGCTTTCTTAAAATGGCTATGGCTGTTAATTTAATTGTGGGCAACCAGCATAACCATAGAAATGTCAATAAGCTGCCTGCTGACGGTTGGTGTATATAGGCCCAGGTCTGTAGTTGGTCTGTGGAAAATTTTCATAAGAAGGTCTAGGCCAAAAGTTAGGCTGCTGAGGGTAACTTGGCTGAGGATGAGGCGCGTAGTTATAATAAGGTTGGGGGTTACTGGGCGGAAGCTGAACAGGAAGGTTGGATTTCATGAATAAGAAGTCCTGACAGTGACGATAATTTGTTTCTTCTCAGAATTGGGTGAAGGAAAGATAGCGTATAGACAGCGCAGAAACTTAACAACCTTGGTTAAGGGCACATAGTCATTCAAAATTAGTCATTACATTGTAAAGCTCTCAGTTCAACTTCACCATGGAGGTCATTGCAATGCACACGTCAGCTTTAGCTAGAACGCCTGCTCCTATTAACGCATGGGCTTCTGCTATAAATCAATTAGAAAATGAAGTGATGATCTCATTACGTTAAATCCAATGGTCAAAAAATCAGCTTTTTGCTGTGACATCTTTGTGGTACTGCCAAACAACTGCAGCATGGTATCCTTCACTTTGTGGTAAGTAACAGAACTTCTTGAAAGGTAGAAAGTGACTTGGTTGGGTCTTCCAACATATAAGGCGGATATCAGAAAGCTAGCCTTCCACCAATAAGAGGCTCGTTCTGCCATAAATTCAAATTTTTTGAAGAAACTGTGGATGTTTCAATTGTGGTCAAATGAAGGTAGATTGACGATGTAGACCTCTTCCTCCAGCTCATAACTGCAAGCCTTAGAAGTGTACTGTGGACTTTATTGTGGCCCTGAAACTGGGATCTCAAAGAGGGGCTGGCTTGGAAGGCCCAGCTGCTCTCAGGGTAGTGTAGGGCTCTTTAGCGGGCAGGACTGCCATCACATGGGGGTTTTGCTAGGTCAAAAAATAATCATTCTTGTGGGAGACAGGCTTAATTTTGCTATATGGTGCTTTCTGCCAGCTGGTACTCACGAATATTTTTAGATAAAATAAGGTTAAATATAAAGCGCTTAATAATAAATTAAATTTTTATGTTTTTTATTATACATGTGATAAATTTGAAAAACAATGACCCTCAACATCTGACTAATTAGTATTTAAAGTAATTTGAGGGTTAAGGGAAATTTATGAATATGTATGGAATAGCTTCAGCTAGTCCAAATTAGGAAATATGAAGGAATAGCATATCATAACTCAGGAAATTGCTTCAGGGAAGAGGAAGGGAAAAAGAGGAATTAAGACTGGCCCAAAAATACCCATGGGGTAACATTTTTATGAATTTAAGCCAATCACCGCCTGAAAAATTTCTTGCACCTTGGGGGACCCACGCCAAGCCTATAAAAGGGGGTCCCCGTGCAGGTATTGGAGGACTTTGTTGGGGTTGGGGGTGTGCCTTCCAATAATTTCCCCATAGTCTGTGGTGAGGTCAGAGTAATCTGACCGTTAAATCTTTTATTTGATGCCCATAGTGGTTTCAAACTAGTGTTACCCCAATTAACGGAGTTCCACCAAGAATTGGCCAGGGACTTTTGGCCAAATATCTTGACTTTCTCATGTTTATTTTTATTAAATAAACTCTTAAAAACATTGAAAAAATTGCAAATGGTTAACATTTCACCTCTTTGACTGAATTTGACCTCAAAACATTCTTACTTTTTAGCTGTGAGGGCAAATGTCTGACATCACCCCCCTCAAAAATGTTGGGAGGAGAATAAGGTCGGAGGAAATGGACATGTACGCAATTGATAGTAATACCTGTAGCTAAAGATTTCATAGAGTAATCATTTCCCCTTTTGTAAGTGATGGTGAAGGGGCCCTCCCATATTGATCCACGCTTACCGCTTCTAGGGGTGATGTGGTTATGATAGTAAAAGACCATATCAAACACTTGGAATGTAGGCAGTGAGATTTGGAGCTAATTTGCAGCCTGCTCTTCTTTAGTCACCGTTTTGACTAGATTAGTCATAGCCTCAGCTTGGAGTTGAATGATGCGCTGAGCCAGTCCTCTCATGACTTTCTTGGGTTCCTCAACTCTAAAAGAGAATAAATCTTTAACTAAAAGAGCAGGTATTCCTGGTTCCCGCCCATACAAGCCACGGTAGGGAGACATTTTCAAGATCCAATGATAACTGATCTGGTAAGCCATAAAGGGCACAGGGTAAGTTTTGGTCCCAGTGAAGTGGATCAGAAGAGGTCATTTTGCGTAAGATGGATACCAAGGTTCCATTGGCTCTCTCCATAGTTCCGTTATGATGGATTATATGGAGCGGAGAAAAGTTGTTGAGCCCCATGGAGGTGGCTAGGATTTTTACTACTCTGGAGTTGAAGTTTTTTCCATTATCACAGAGTAATACTTGAGGACAGCCATGTCAAGAGAAAATATTCTGATGTAAGAAGGTGGCTGTGGCCTTGGCCATTTGAGCGGGAAGAGCTATGGCTTCCACCCACCTAGTGAAATGGTCAATGGCTAACAGGATAAATCAGTTGAAACTAGTAGCTGAGAAAGGGACCTACTAATCAAGACTAATGGTGTGGAAAGTTTTTTGTGGGGTAGTTGGCTTATATTGATATCTAGTCTTGAATCCGGATTGCTTTTTGCAAATAAGCAGGCTTCCAAGACATCAACAATAGATTTCATCAATCCATCCCAATAAAATTGATCCTTAATCCACTCATAAGCTTTCTTAGACCCTCCATGACCTAGAGTGGAGTGGGCATCTATGATAGCAGGTACACGCTCTGAAGGCCAAAGGTAAGGCAGCCATTTTGTTCCCACCTGCCTATACAACTTCTCATTCTCCACTTTTGTGTTACAGGAGTATTGAGCTAACATTTTCTGTACAGGCTCATCCTCATATTCCCAGTCATTGGGGGTCATTAAGAGATCATGTAGTCTCTCCGCCTCACTGTTATTTAAGTGAAGAACTGGTAGCTGAGTCAAACCATCAACTTTCATGTGACAGGTTCCAGCACGGTGTTTGATCTTCATGTCATAAGTCTGGAGCTTAAGAGCTTAGTGAGCTAACTGACCGGTAGGGTCTTCATGTTCTGTAACCATTTTAGAGATGTGTGATCAGTAACCACAGCGAAGGTAGTTTCATATAGAAAAGGGCTGTAGTGCTTTACAGCTAACAGAACAGCAAGGCACTCTTTCTCCATTAAATTTAGTTACGTTTGGCCTTTGACACATCTTACTATAGTAGGATACAAAAAGATCTACACCGTAATATCTTTTGGGCTAAGATGGCCCCAATGGCATAGTATGACGCATCAGTGAATAAGGTGAAGATTTCAAAATAATCAGGGTGCCGTAGGATAGGACGTTATTGCAGCATTTGCTTTAGCGTCTCAAAAGCAGCCTTATGTTCTGCACCCAACTGGAAAGGAGTGTTCTTGGTCAATAGGTGGACAAGTGGTTCACTGAGCTGGGAAAACTAAGGGATAAACTGATGGTAATATCCCATCATCCCTAGAAAAACCTGAATATCCCATAGATTTTTAGGGGGCGGCATTTTTTAGATGGCTTCAACTTTATCTTGGATTGGTTAAACTTCTTTTTGATAAATGTAATGACTGAGGAAATCCAGTTTCTTTTGAAAGAAGGTGCATTTGGAGGGTTTTACTTGCTATTGAACTTATAAACGTTGAAACACCTCCTTCAGGTGATCAAGATGCTCATTGAAAGTTTTTGAGAACATGGTGATTTCATCGAGGTAGACAATGATGTAACTTACCTTCAAGTCCTACATAATAAAACCATAGCACGCTGGAAAGTTGCAGGTGCGTTGCACAACCCTTGAAGTTATTGGGTGGGTTAGAAGAGACCCTCACTACAAATGAGAGCACATTTCTCCTGATCTTCAGGTGAAAGGTCCATTTTGCCAATAGCCACTAGCCAAGTCAATGGCGGAGAAGAAGTTGGAGCCAGAGAGTTGGGCTAGGGCGTCGTTCATATGGGGAGAGGATAGCTATCCTTTTTGTGAGATTATTTAACTTGCGGTAAACCATAACTATTCGATGACCTCCATTTTTCTTTTTAATAAGCAACAGAGGGGAAGACCAAGGGCTTTGTGAGGGAACTAACAGTCCCGCATCTAGTAACTGATGAAACTATGTCCTCAATTATTGCTCCTCCACCTTGGACTTGCAGTAGGGTTTTGACTAAATGGGATGGGCATCACCCACATAATGGAGTGGCGCCAGCCCTTCATGTGACCATAATCGTTATCTAAATTGGAAAATATGTCACTTTAGTCATCAAGGAGAGTATGAACTTTTTTCAGCTCATCTGGTGTCAGCTCATCCGAAATATGGACGTTGGGCAAGGTACACACTAGGTTATCCGTTGGCAGGCCCATATCCATCATGGAACCAATAGAGTGAATTTTTAATATCCTCCACAGGGACTACCAAACCGCTGCCAATATTCTGGTGATTTTTTACAACTATATATTCTTGGAGATGAGGTTCCCCAACAGCAACGTAATGGGCCTCTGGCAGGCTGTATCAAGAATATCAGGCAATACTCAAGGCTCCATGGGACTGACGCAATCAATACTAATGAGGTGCAACAAACAGTGGCGTGATTTGAAGCGTGGCTTTTGTGTAACCATTCGTTGTTCATCAGGTTTAACCACAAACTCGTCTGCAGCATAAAAAGGGATACCTTCCCTAGCATCCACAGAATTGGGAAGCTTTTTTGTTTTGCACCCAGAAGAGGTATAAGACAAATGCATCGCTAAGAGGGGGTATTCAACCAGGCAAGAGTATTTGTGCTTAATGGACTCTTTATTGGATAAGACTAACGGGACTTCATAGTTGAGTAACAAGAGGAGATCTTGCTTCATGTTAATTATTCCCCCATACTCAATCATAAACTAAGTACCAATGATCATATCATACTCATTGTTATCCAAAGCCATAGCAGGGGCTGATAAAATAAGCTTCTCAACTCGAATGGGAAGGGAGGAATATGTCCCAATATCACGGGTATTGGTGGGGCCAGCGGTTCCAAATCCTAACGTGTACTCCAAGTCAGGCGCTAGCTTTATTTTCTTGATAAGCTTAGTGGAGATCACGTTGACTGGGGAGCCAGTGTTCAAGATGGCCAAGATACGGACCATTTGAATGACTAGTTCAACCTTAGTGAGAGTCCCTCAAAAGTTGGGTGATAAAGCTAAGACCTCAGTGAGCCATAAGGTGGAGGTGAGTTTTTTAGCAGTCTCAGGGTAATTATTCATGATGGATCGTAAGGGATGAACATGCTGAAGAGGTCGAATCAAGCTGGCTAATAATTGGTCACCATTGCTGGCAGTGTCAATCACTTTTGGACACCCTAGGATTTGACTGAGGTACGTTTTCTCAGGGAAGGTGGTCTCGTCTACTCCTCCAGCGTTCAAATGATCAGGAACCTCTACCTCTGCGGGGGCTCTCAGTATATATTAACCAAAATCATCATAACCCCCCTCAGATTCGTCCCCAAGGGTATTCTCAACAACTGGTAAGGCCATTATGGAGGTAGGATAGATGGCCACAGGAGATTGAATAGCCTTAGGGAACGCGTTTATCAGCTTAGCTGGAGGGGTGGCACAACAGCTTTATTGAGTTGGTGAGGATGGATGGTTGTTACTACCTTACAGGGTTTTGATACATAAGAAGGCGTGTAACCTTTTTAGGACGCACAGAGGGAGTAAGCTTTGTAGGGAGAATAGGCACAAGAGGGCAAACTCCCAACTGATTAAATAAAGTTAACTCCTCAATTGTGAGAGCTGGAGAGATCACCTCATCTTCCTTGGTTGTTGCACATGAATGGAAGTCAGCAACATCTAATAACGCCTTCTTTAGGTCACGGATATTTTGGAAATGACGTTTTACTGAGATAATATGCCTGGCTAGAGAGGGCTGAGAAGCTAACCCAGTTAACAGGGCGTAAATAGCATCATCCAGGGTGAGCATGTTAAAGGTTGTTAGCCTTTGCGCAGCAAGATAAAATCGTTAAGCATAGGAAAAAGAGTGATTCACCCTCATAAATGTTAAGGCGCATAAAGGCCTGTTTTTCCCTGAGTAGACTATGCTTTGATCCGAATTTATCCAAAAGAAACTTTCTCACCTCTGCCCAAGTGTACGAAGGGTCCAGGTAAGGTACTATCCTCTCTTGCGCTAGGCGGCTTAAAGAAGGAAGAATGTGCGCACTTTTTGTTTATCAGTTGTGCCATTCATGGCAGCTTCATAAACGTACAGGATAGTTGCAATGTTTCCTTCGTCAAGGGTGTATTTGTCTTTTAGAGGGAGTTTTAAAGGGCGCTGCTCCAATTCTTCAAGACGGGATAAGGCACTGGCAAGTTGCTCCTCAAGAGCAATGATTCTGGTTATACAGGGGGACCCTGTAGTGAGCACCATTTTGTGGGAAACCAGCTTATTTTTGTTTGCTGGTGCGTTCCACCAGCTGATTTATACAAATATTTTTAATAAAATAAGGTTAAATATAAAGCGCTTAATAATAAATTAGATTTGTATGATTTTTATTATATGCGCAATATATTTGAAAAACAATGACCCTCAACATCCAACTATTCAGTATTTAAAGTAATTTGTGGGTCAAGGGAAATTTGGGAATATGTTTGGAATAGCTTCAGCTAGTCTAAATTAGAAAATATGTTGAAATAGCGTATCATAGCTCAGGAACTTGCTTCAGGGAAGAGGAAGGAAAGAAGAAGAATTCTGATTGGCCCAAATGTACCTTTGAGGTAATGTTTTTATAAATTTAAGCTAATCACCGCCTGAGAAATTTCTTGCACCTTGGGGACCCACGCCAAGCCTATAAAAGGGGGGTCCCCATGCAGGTGCATTGGAGATTTTGTTGGGGTTGGAGAGTGCCTTCCGATGATTTCCCCATAGTCTGTCGTGAGGTCAGAGTAATCTGACCGTTGGATTTTTTATTTGATGCCCATAGTGGTTTAAAACTAGTGTTACCCCAATTAACGGGGTTCCACCAAGAATTGGCCAGGGACTTTTGGCCGATTTCCTTGACTTTCTCATTTTTATTTTTATTAAATGAACTCTTAACAACATCAGAAAATCACAAATGGCCAACATTTCCCCTCTTCAGCTGAATTTGACCTAAAACATTTGTACTTTTCAGCTGTGAGGGCAAATGTATGACAATCCTCAGAGCAGTTGTCATGATTCATGCGGCTCCTGCTGCATGAGGGTTCAGAGAAAATTTCTTTAGAGGGGTATCCAGTCTCATAACTGCTATAAAAAGACCTATCCTGAGTGACCCTTTGTTAATCTCTTCCCAAGGGGATGAGTTGGGTAAAAGGTAGGTGTTACCTTCCACTCCGTGCAGTGTAGACATTCAGTAGCATCATAAAGGCAATTGGCGAGCTGCCTGTTCTGCTGTCCCAGTATTTGCAGCTGAATAGCCGCAATTTCAAGTTTATTCATTACTTTGTTGCGCTTTTGAAGGAGCTCCTCTTATTTTTTAAGCACGGCGTATACAACAAGTTTGAATTCTGCAGTTTTGGCCATTGCAGCCATTTGGAATAATTCTCCTTTGGTGAAGACCATAGCCACAAACTGGAGATTTTTTGGTTTTTATTGGTGGTTGTACAATGGGACTCCTATAGTGAACACTACTGTTATAATTCACCATTATAGCTGAGATACGTCAGGGGAATTTTGCACTGGGTCAAAGCCACTGAGCGATTGGATGGATGATATGGAGATCACAGTCCTTGGGACACACTTAATATTATATAAAAATGGAGCAATTTCTTCAACAACTTTTTATTCTATTTTAACATTCACAGCAGTTACTCGCTGTTCCGCTCTCTCACTTCTACTAACAATCCTCCTTCTTCAATCGCCCCGTCTCGCTTATATATCAGTAACTTCAGATGATACCACTCCCTTGTCTTAGACCACCTGATTCCGCCATATTCTCTTTTTTTAGAACTAGTGGTGCCCAACCCAACAGGAGGAGCCGCCACGCATAATTCTGTTATATTCTCATTGGCTCCAGCAGAGTATGATATTCCCAATTTCCCTATCACATTATTTCAAGGTGATCTATTCAATATTTGTCAAATGTCAACATCACCTTATTGCCTTAAATAGAAGGAGATCTAAATTAACATTTTTAAACTCAATATCGTCCCATCTCAAGGCGCTCAAACAATTTAGGTATAGATCATGGTCAGTGGATTATGGTCATCCGCCATAGTTATTTTTGGACTTATCATCCAGTCACA
Source organism: Massospora cicadina (assembly GCA_022478985.1). Lineage (NCBI taxonomy): Eukaryota > Fungi > Entomophthoromycota > Entomophthoromycetes > Entomophthorales > Entomophthoraceae > Massospora > Massospora cicadina. Next base: position 88,016 of record JAKSZP010010577.1, read on the forward strand.
TCAGAATCTTGACACTGTTATTGTTTTTTGCTAATCCTCCACCACAAGACTCAGCGCAGGATTATAACTAAGGATGTCAGGAAGCACATTCAGCGCTCCCTTAGTATTGTTACTTAAAATTGAATCCGCAAAGGTCATGATACATTTGCGCTTGACAGTGAGTCAACTTCTGCAGCTTTTAAAATTACAAGTAGATTTGTGATCCTTCTGCACAGTTACCTCATGCTGAGCGCCTTATAGAAGATACCACCAATCAGTAAGAGCATACACCACATTGGCTAAATCCTTATTGTAGATGGCCCAGGTTTGTTCCAAAGAGGCAAACTTGCAGAAAAAGAAAGCCACTTGGTGTTCCAGCCCATCATGTTCACGATACAGAACCACCCCCACCACAGCGGATGAAGCGTCAAATGTGACAATAAATGGCTTGGTGGGGTCAGCGTTCTTTAAAACAGGAGGAGACAAAAACAACTGCTTGATGGCCTCAAACGCCTTCTGGCACTCCTCCATCCAGCAGAATGGCTCATCTTTTCCTGTCAGGGGATGCAGTGGTGCAGCCAGCTGCGAAAGATAGGAAGAAATATTGAGGAAGATGGTGGTGCCCAAGAAGCTTTGCAATTGCTTCTGGGTCGTGAAGGTAGGCCATTGAAGCATGGCTTAAGCTTTCTGGGGTATGACATACAAAATTCAAAACAAGGTTACCTAAAAAGATAACCTTTTCATGAAAAAACTCACATTTAAATGGCTTGTCATGGAGTCCTGCCTTGTGCAGAGTGACCAGCACCACCCTCAGGTTTTTCTCATGTTGCTCAGGCGTGAGGGAATGGACAATTAAATCATTGATGCATGCCACCACACTGGTGAACCTAAGGTCCCCCAACAAGAGATCAATCATATTCAGGAATGGGGCAAGAGCATTTTACAAGCTAAACGGCATGACCAAAACTGAATTATGCCTCTCTTGATACAGATGGCGGTGAACCATTCCTGGTCCTCAGCAACTCAAATTTGGTTAAAGGCATTGATGAGGTCGATTTTAAAAAGCACCTGAGATTTTTTGATCGCCTGGATAATCATCTGCTCAGGGGGATGGGTAAGGATCATGCATCGTGTTTTAATCAGATGACTATAGTCAACGCAGGGACGCAGCGTCCCATCTGACTTCTAAGCAAACATAATAGGCGAGGCATTAGGGGACATTTCCTTAAATAATCAACCCTTCTTGAGCATGTTTCCAACCATGTTTCCAAAGCCTTATATTTTTATGCCTTGTAAAGATACAGTGGACAATTGATATTGGTCACTGCTACTGTCAGGCAGAATGCTAAGTTATACTCAGAGTGTAGCGAAATATGATTCATTTTGTACAAATCAAAGATATTTTGGTATGCCACCAACTCTGGGGAGAAATTGGGGGAAGGCTCACAGGAGGCGCAAGCGTTATGATGGATCTATGGCCATGAGTCGTGGTAAGAGTGTAAATAAGGAGAAAAACACCTCCCGCCAGGGTATTTACAAAAGACATCGTGTTAAAGTCTAAATGGATCTTCACCTGTTGGCACCCCACCAGCCCACCCCCAGAATTGCTGGGTTTAGCAGATTGGCACCGCACTAATCAGTCACAGAAACTGAGCTGATGCACCAAGAAGGCCACCGGCCATTGAACATTAAAGGATGACATTGGAGCAGATAATACTCCCAGCACTGGTGCCCCTACATCCAAGTCAGACTCAAGATGATGTGCCACTTTTAAACTTATAAAAGTTTCCCACCATGTCATTGTCAACCAAGGCCTCAAATGACACTCAGTATGCACCTATCTGGATATCCAATGGTAACAAAAAATATGAAAAATCTAATTTATTGGCAAGGGTGCATGATTCCACAGGTTGGGTGGTAATAATTATCATGTAAGGAGGGAAAATTGGTGCAGTTGGGATACTGTATCCCAGACCAGGAAACTGCTTTGCAATCTCCTCACTCTGGGTGTCTGTTAACTGAGGAACCAAAGGAACAATAATCATTTTCTCATTTTTGGGAGGAACTTCACCTATGGGAGCCAAAACGGGTTTAGATCCACCCTCAGGAAGAGATAGCACCGCACCTTCATCAAAGCCCATCACTTAATTTCTGGGTGCATGGGTAGAGCTGGGACTTGTGGCAGACCCCAGGATATGCCAACGGAGATATCTAAGCCCCCCTGTAGGAAACCTGATGGAGGGTGGCTGTTGGGAGTTCACTGAATTCGCATATCTCCAAAAAATTCCCTTCCTAATTCCCCAACATCATTGGAAGGAGTGAGCAATCTATTACAATCTATCAAAGTTAATGATCAACCAGATCCCAATCAACTGATTGAAGATTTGATCGCGCAGAGATTAATTCACTCTGATAGATTACAAACTATAAAAATGCCTATTAATATTTCCTCTTTTAGAAAAAAATTAGGTCGAGTTTAACCTGTATTTACCTATTTATTTTATCGCCTTTTTGGAGAATCCACCCAGTGTAACTTCGAGATACAACCTGCCCCATTGGAAGTGTAATTCAAAACTCTAAGAGTGGTGCTCAATACAGGGGCTCTCTGAGTTATACACCAGTGACCACGTCTATCACTATGGATTCTCAATTTTCACCTGACGAGGCTCAAGATCAAGAGAAAGGCAATATTTTACAATGGGTCGAATTCTATAATCCTAACTTAAGTTTTGCCTCAGACTTTCAAATGCCACCTGAGGCCTTGCAAAATATCATCAATCAATTACTTGAAGGGGCTCTAATCCCTGGAATATGTTCTACCTGATCTCAATCAAATGCAGTACCTTCTATATTGTGAGAAGTGCTGCAAACCTCTCAAATGCCAGGGATTGGCTCCAAACAATATCTACAACAACTTGTACATCCTACATTATACCACTTGCTACCTGTAGTTGGAATGCACCATCAAGGGATGCTCAATTTACTAGAAGGACTCCAATCCTTGAATAATTATATTTCTGAGTTTTTCAAGTCAGCCTCCGAGTTTAGCCAAGATAATCGTGATGCTATTATTAATAATCAAACTTCCCTCAACGAAGTACAACAGCAGCTCATTCAGTTTGATCATGGGATATCAAATTTTATTGATGTACAGTTTCCAAAAAAGGTTCAAGAGATCCAGAAGGAATGGAGAGAGGGTGTTTCCCAACTCTCTGAGCGTAGTCAATCAATGAGGAAGAAATTAGAACCTGTCTTTTTCAATTGGAACAATTGTACTCAGGAATTCAGTTCTGGGTCAATGAAGTAGAGAAAACCTCTGGAAATATGGGTCCTCCTGGGGTAGAAGGACCTCGTGGGCCACCTGGAGGTGTAGGGCCTCGTGGACCTCCTGGAGCTGATGGGCCCCGTGGACCCCCAGGTGCAGATGGACCTCGTGGACCTCCAGGCGCTGATGGTCATTCAGGATCTTATCAGCAAATTAACTCTCTCATGAACATGATGACCCACTTACGTGAACAATTCTCTAAGGTGGCCAAAGAATGCAACCTAACCCCTGATGGGGTACCAATTGACCCCCTTTTGACTCTGCAGTCCTTGTCTGATGAATTGATCAATTTGGGAAAGTGGGCCAAGGACACTGATATCTTATTACATGCTTGTGAATCAAAAGAGGAATTGCTCCAAGCGAAAATCGAGACTCTGGAACTCAAGTACAATGCACAACAGGAACAGATTTTTGAGCTATCTCGCTGACTAGATGAGAAAGTAGGGCATGCAGACCTGAATCAACGGATTAACAAAATTTGGATGGAAGCTGTTGGTCCTTACCCTCAATTTTCTTCTCAAGCTTCAGATTCTGCCTCTTATGTGTCTACTCAATCTGAACAACCGTGTAGGGGACGTAGCCACTATAGAGCACGTGTGGAGGAAGGGGTCTGATTTGATGAACCAGACTGGGAACCAGGAGGAGACCAGCTGTCAGCGACGCGGTGGGAGATATCCAAACATCCACGCTTGAAAGTGATCCACCAAATGAGACCGGAATCTGTGGACAGCTTCAGGGAGGGTGGGGATGGATCCAGCGATGGCATCCAAGACAATCGTGTGGATAGTCCACATGGCGATTGCAACCACCAGAGCACGGAGGGAGGGTGGGAGGGGAGAGGCCATTGATGAAGCAAACATATCTCTTGACAGACTGAAGGGATGTGTTTGATCCTGGCCTAGCAGACGTTGGACTTCGCGCCATATTACTTTAGAGGTGGGGCACTTCTCCAGGCGGTGGAACAGCGTTACATACTGGCCACACATGACACAGGATGAGTGTAAAGCATTAGAGCGCTCAGCTGTATGATACACCCACCTCAGGCAGCGCCACACATGGGAGCAGACTTGAGGCTGCAACAGAGGATGGTGTGCGTATTTCCAGATAGTCTTTTGGGTCTCAGTGGAATAAGGGATGTCCATCATGTCCAGGTAGTCCACCCTGGATATGACTTGGGGTCGAATGGGGATCACGCCATCATGGATGGGTAGCCCCTGTACCTCTTGTGTGAACTGAGGAGAGGGGCAGCCTCTTCGGGTTGTATGTCCACTAATACGAATTCTCCACTCTGCGCTTCGCATGGAGAGTAGGATTCGTTTGTAGTGGGTTTTGGTCCTGTGAGGACCTGTGGCCGATGTGTGTGATGCGAGGTATTTCATCAGGGAGTGGAAGTTTGATGGATTGTTGAGGCCCAAGGCTCGGGAGAAGTTGGAGTGGGCTGCGCAGGACCAGTGTTGGGATGGGAGTGTAGGAGCAGTTCAGCCGCGATCCAGGTGCCCAGGATCTTGGCGGCATGGGCTTTGAAGTCAAGTAGGCCCATGCCACCATGATGATGAGGGCCAAACATGACCTCTAGCCGTACTGGTGGAGGGCGGCCTGACCAAAGCCAACCTTGTAGCAAAGCATACAGGGATTTGAAGAAGCTTGGGGAGAAGGGGATGGCGTGGGCTCCGAACTAGACTTTAGATAGGAGCATAGAGTTGGCAAGAACAACCATGCCAGTGAGGGTAGTAGGGTGGGCTCTGAGAGAGGCGATTCGCTTTGTCACGTTGTCTAGTATATGGCACTCCATTACTGCTGACGCGTATCCACCTGCCTCCATCCACACGCCCAGATGGCATACCGGTCCTATGGTAGGTCGTGGCACAAAGGGGAGCACCAGTGGAGCGGTGTGTGTTGAGTTAGTAAGGCGTGGACGTGGGCGAGCAGATGGGCCAGGTTGGGAACTACTTGCTGGGGCCCAGCAGTTTTGAAACTGACCAAGGAGGATGATTTCGGTTTTGGAGGCGTTCAGTGCCACGTTGCTTACCTAGGAATATTCCTGGATGAGGGCTTCAAGCGCGCGTGCATCTTTGTTATTAGACACCCCCACCACGCAATCATCTGCAAATGCCATCATCTTGACTGGAGATTGGCCTGGCACATGGACCCCAGTGAGTTGGGCATTCACATTTCGCAGTAGTGGGTCAAGGCTGAAGTTGTATAAGAGTGGGCTGAGGGGGTCCCCTTGTTGCAGGCCCCTTTGAGGATGGACTACTTCCGTTAGGAAACCTGGGCCGCGCACTGCCATTGTTGCAGATTCCGTGAGCAGCATCACCCAGTTAATGAAGCGGGGAGGTAGGCGGAATTGTTGGAGGTAGGCCTTAAGGTATTCCCAGTTTACTCTATCATAGGCCTTTTGTTGGTCCAAGAATACAAGTGCCCCTGAGGCTGTGGACTGACACACATTAGCCACAGAGTTCATGTTATCCCAAATCGACCTTCTGGGGATGAAACCACATTGTTCTGGGGAGATGGTGGCAGATGCTACAGTCCCTAAACGGTTAGCCATGTTTTTGGTTAAAATTTTGGTGTCTGTGTTTGTTAGAGAAATGGGGCGCCAGTTGGCTAAGTCTAGCCTATCCCCTTTCTTGAAGAGTGTGACCGTAAAGGCCTCATGTCCTCCTGATAGGAGGCGCATTTCCAACAGGCTTTGGTTGAGTGAGGCTAGCAGCAATAGGGATATATATTTAAAATATTTTTTGTAGAACTCATATGGAATGCCATCTGGGCCTGGGCATTTTCAGTTTGGTGCACCGCGAATGGTAGTCCATAATTTGTTTGGAGTAATTAAATATATTATTTCCGGGTATCAGAAAACGGTGTGGATATGAGCTCTGTCAAGAAATTCCGCCATTTTGGCTGGCTGAATTGGTTCAGCTCGGTATAACTTGGAGTAATATCTTTGCATTTTGATTGCCACTTCGGCCGGTGTGTCCACAATAGAATTATCCAATCTTCATACCTGTGTGCAGGCCACGCTCTGGCGTGGTGCAAATTTTTTTTTGAAGAAGTATGCGGTGCACTTGTTGCCTTTAGTGATGCGTGCGGCCCTGTATTGGACACAAACCCGATGTTTGTGTTGCCTTTCAAGTGCATTGAGGTGGGCAGCTGCCTCCGCCCACTTCTGGCCCCATGCAGGGCTATATCCTGAGGCTGGAATGTTGGACTCCAAGTGGGCCAATTCCGCCAGCGCATGCGATATAACTGCTGATGTGGCTCGTGAGCGTCTGGATGAGAGATGGCAATAGTGGTGGATGGTGTCTTCTTTGAAAGTTGCCCATGTGGAAATGGGGTCCGCGCAAAACGGTGCAACAAACAATTTTGCCAAAGTTGCCTCTTCCACCCATGTGGAAAATCCTGGCGACGCGAGCTCTGGGGGGCGGATTTTGCACCAATGTGGGGCCTTTGCAACTGTGATGGGTAAGTGGTATGTTATTGAGACCAGTCGGTGGTCAGAGAATTCCATTTTCATTGTTTTGAAGTGGGAGATGTGGGGTTGGAACTTCGCCGGTGCTAGAATAAGGTCGATGCAGGTCATAGACCTTAATTGGCCATTGTGGACGTGGGGACGCATCATGTTTTCAAGCAGTGGGGCATGTTGCAGCAGCGCATCCATTAACCCAAGGGTGGCTTTTAGAACGCATAGTTCTACGTGACCCTGTGGGGCGTGGGGTGAGGGCAGCCACCAGTCCGTTGGTGAGGTTAGCCAACAGTTCATGTCGCCAATTAAGAAAGAATTGGGGGGTAGCAGGAGGGATTTGACCAATGAGAAAAATTCCTGACGCTCATGTGCACCATTTGGGGCATAAATGTTGACGATTGTGTGTGCAACATCAGCCCATGAGAAGGTGACAACGAGCACTCAGCCATTTAGGAATGTTTCTGAAGATGTAAATTTGAAAAAATTGTTTTCTGAATTAGCACCCCACAGTGCTTCGACCAAAAGGATAGGGATGGTAGGAGCATTGTTTTCCAAGCTTCCTCAGAACCTCGTGGACAGTAGGACTCCTGGATGGCCAGGATATCCACAGGTAAATTGTTTTGTAAAAAACTCAGTTTCCTAGCCTGGGACAGGGAGGCCTTGAGTCTGGCGATATTCAGCATCCCTGGAGTGAAGGTTTCCCCCTTTGTACCTTAGGTGCGAGGGGGTGGGCCCCTGGGCCCACCAGCCTCTTCCAGGTCCCCATGGGCTTTCACAGCAGCACAGGTATTAGCAGCAACGCTATCGGGGTTTTTATTAATTTTTGCAGAGAGAGTTGCATTGGCTTTGCCTTCGCTTTTTGTTTTCCTGACGTTGGACGAATTTTTTGTGGTGCGGATAAGTTCGGTGCACCATCAAGTGGGGCAAAAATTTTTTTTTGGTTGGGATAGGCCCCAAGTCAGTTTTGACCGGGGCTTGGGTACAGCGATTGGGTGAGATCAAATCTCCCATCAGATCCTTGGATTGAGTGGCCCATTTGGCATGGGCCTCCCAATCTGATTGGGTGATAGATTCCTGAGTTGCTTCTGCTGCGAAGGTCTCCATGTCCTCCTGGCGTTGTGAGTGTAGGATGGTGGTGGTGGCCTTAGCCGCTTCCTTGGCCGCGGTCCTATGGGCCTGCTTGGCCTTCTTCCGCTCCTGCAGGGAGATGGGCTTTACCAATAGGTAGCAGCCTTGTGCTCCCCATGGGAAAGCCTCCTTGGTGCTTGCGGTTGGTTCGTAGTGCACCTCTCCACTGGCCATGGCCGCCGAGGGGTGCTCTTGGAACGTGACGCCCTCTTTGATGGGGCATGCGTGCGCCTTATGGCCAAACGCGTCACAGTGGGTGCAGATGGGGGGCGCACTGTCCACGGTTACCCGGAATGGGTGGGTGGTGTGCCCTGTGATGTCAATAAAGGTGGAGTGCAGGATCTGGGTTAGGTCCTTCACGATCTCCTCAGTTGGGGTCAGAACTGCGATGGCTTTGCTGGTGCACAGGTGTGGCATCAGCGTGAAACGTTGCATTTCGAAAGATTGTATTTCGCCATATATGGTGAGACCATCTTTCAGGTGTTGCTCCAAATGTCACGTTTTACCGTAGTAGGCAAAAAGTCAAACGTGAGGAAAATTTAGTTTGATTTTGTTCATCTGGTGCGTTTAGTTTCAACGACCCATTGCCCTTCGGGGAGGTAGACCACTATGCACACTGCTGCAGCCTCATCTGCTGCTATTTTGCTTTCAAAACCTTGGTCCAGCCAACTGCACAACATGGAGTGAGGTGCAACTTACACCGCAGTCAGGAAAATTTTGTGTACATCTTCACAAAATTTTTCCCATAGGGCCGTTTTTTGGATGTCCAGATACACATGGACTCTGAATTCCACCGACAAAAGTGGTTGGGAGTGTGGCGTGTTGATGTACTGGTTGCATCGTGCTTGCCACGTGAGTATCTCTGGGGAAATTGTGACCACCAGTTTTTTTAGATTTTTTTCTATTCCGCCAGATTCTCCAGGGCGTTTTCAAATGTTAGAGGCCGCGGGCCTTCCGCCTGCTCCTCTTGCCTTGCTTGCCCAACTGCTCCTAAATTGGCCAAAAGAGTGTAACCTTGACATGGGCGCAGACTAATCCCCTCTATGAGATTATCAAACTAGATTTAGTCTTGAATTAAATGGATGCAAAAGTGTTTGCAGCGAGAAAGAAAAGTAGCATTATCTCTTTTCTATATCTGTATGAAAAGGCATTAAGTGAGGCCACGGTTCATCAAAAGATGAATTACTTGACATCGATGAATCCCCCCTTGGGTTGGGACCATCTAGTACTAAAAAAAAGATGAATTACTTGCCTAATTGCCTTACTTGATTGGCTCAAGATATTATGGTTCCCCACTTAATAACTTGCTCTACTTGGGCTCAAGTCAAAGAAGCATTGATCAAAGAATTTGGAAGTGAGAAGACCCTATATTCTCAAAAACAGGCCTTTATGGGTATACAGCCCCACCAAAATGAATCTATTAAGGACTTTGCTCATCAGTTCTATCAGGAAGCTCAAATTCTTGTAGCCTGTGGTCGGTTAAACTTGTACAATGCAATAACTGCAGTTCTTTCAGCCTTTACTACTAGGACGCAAATGCAAGTTTATCTGATCAGTGTCAAAAAGAATTTCTGAATTATTTTGGATATTAAGGAGGCCTTATTGGAGTTGCCCCCTCAATTCTCTGAAAAACCCCGAGTTTATGAGACTCTTAGACCTAGTCAGCCCAAAGTATTTGCCATGCCTGAGAACACTAGAGCGATCCAGTGTAATTACTGTCATCGCTACTTTCATACTGAGGATCATTGTTTTAAAAAGGAAGCAGATGAAAAAAGAAAAGTGATAAGACCAATAAGATTCTTCACCTTGATAATGATGTGAGTGCACAGCAAGAGCAGCAAAGTTCAATCAAGTGTAATAAAGTCGACCATTCTTCTTATTCCTTGCCCTCCATATTGGAATTATCCTCTCAGTTTGGAAGCACCATTACCCAAATTAATTTCTGAGTAAATCAAATCAATGCCAAGGCTATCATAGATACTGGATCCCCAGTGAATGTTGTCTCCTCCAAATTGGTCAAATGGATTAAATTAACCCCCAATATTTCTCATTATGAAGAATATGGCACCGCCAGCCCTCAGAGTACTCAGTCTATTGGAGCTTTTTCAACCCTTCCTCTGAAAATTGGGAAATTAACCTTTACCATTCCAGCGATTGTTCTCGATAATTTGAGTTATGACCTACTCTTGGGAACTCAATTTTTACGAGAATTTGATGGAATTATCAACTACCCTGACTCGTCATTGTCTCTCTTGAGGTATCGAATTCCCTTACTTTTAACTGATCATGCTTCCACTCAACGTCAGTTTATGTCTGCTAGAAGGAACTAAAAGGTCTTATTCACTTCAGTATCATTTTGATGATCCTCATGTAAATCACCTCCTACCGTGGCTGATATTGAAGAGGGAATGCCTATTTTTCTCCTGAGAAATTAGTTATTTCACCAAAATCACAAGTGATCATTAATACTTTTTTGCACTTTTTGATTCCCAAGGGGCATTTGCTAAAAGTCCAGGGCACTGTCAATCCTTCTGCCAAAGAACTCTTGCCTTGTCCTGGAATATTGGATTATGCTTATTTAGGCTCTTTATCTGTCTTACTAGCAAGCCTTACTGATGTGCCAAAACTGGTAGATTGAGAGTACCCGATTGCTTATGTCAAGCTATTACTCTATCTCATATCTATGATAATTAAACCCTTTGGGAGTTTACAAGACTTTGGATTGGAGAGTGATTGGGAAATCCTTAATGTGGGACCTGCTATCGGGAAACATCTCTCTAAGGAATGGGAGAAACAAGTGCTTCAATTATTGGACGAATATTCCACCATTTTTGCTAGGCATACTTACGATTTTGGGAATATGAAAGGTGTAGTCACACTGTTAAAACTGGTGATCACCTTCCTATACGTGCAAAGCCCTATTGTAAATCCAAAGTAGAAGAAGCACAGGTTACTAAGGAGTTGAATCAATTGCTGGAGGCTGGATTATTGAAACCCTCCATAAGTCCCTGGGCATCCCCATTGTTGTTGGTTAAAAAAGATGGTTCTCATCAAGTTGTGATGGATTATTGTCGATTGATTGCTATTACCCAATGGGACTGTTATACCTTACTAGGATTGATGATTCTCTTTGATTGTTGACTGAATCCACCTATTTTTTGGCCATGGACTTAGCCAGTGGATATTGGCAAATAAAACTGTCTCCAGAAGATCATGCCAAGTGTGCCCTGATATTGAGTGAAGGGTTGTTTGAACCAACTCGCATGCCTCAAGGCCTAAGCAATGCCCCCACAACATTCCAAAGGGCCATGGACAGTATGCTCCAGGATTTAAAGTTTACTTGTGTTCTGGTATATCTTGATGACATTACCATGTTTTCAAAACCTTTACTGAGCATTTAAACCATTTAAAAGAATTTTACAACCAAATTTGGGGCTCTTCCTTAAAACTCAAGCCCTCCAAGTGCTCATTCTTTCAAAATGAAATGAACTTCTTAGGACATCAGGTTTCAGCTAAAGGGATTTGACCCCTTGCGGACAAAGTTCAAGCCATACAAAAGATGCCTCCTCCCTCTTCTTTATGAGATATTCAAGTCTTTCTTGTTATGGTTGGGTATAACCGGCAATTTATTCCCAACTTTGCTGATATGGCTGAACCCTTATTTTATCTATTACAAAAAGGAGTGTCTTTTGAGTGGGGATCAGCTCAAGAACAGTCATTCAATTCTCTGCATACCGCCTTGATGAAGGCACCTGTTCTAATTCACCCCCAGTTTGATAAGCCTTTCTTTCTACATACAGATGCAAGCAATGTCGCTATTGGGGCTATTTTATCTCAGTGTGATAAAGAAAATAAGGATCATACTGTTTCTTACTATAGCAAAACTTTGTCAAAGGCTGAAAGATTTTATAGTGTTACTGAGCGGGAATGTTTGACAGTAATTTTGGCCATCAAGCATTTTCAGCCCTTTTTATATGGTACCCATTTCACCGTTATTACCAACCATTCCTCCTTATTATGGCTGCAGAATATTAAGGATCCTGATGGGAGGTTGGCTCATTGGGCTTTACAATTGCAAAATTACAATTTTTCCATTGTCCATCGCTCAGGAGCTCAGCATCAAGATGTGGATGGGTTATCCTGACTACCTATTCTGACCTTGGAACCAGAACAAGAAGAACGCTTGTATAATTTTATTGGATGACCGGAAATTATGGGATTGAGAGACTAAAGAGGATCAAGCCTATCTAAAATCAATTACTAAGGATACTATGATTCAAGATGGAGCTTTGTATAAGAAAGTCAAGTCTAAGTGGTGCCCTTCCTACATCCCAACTCCAGATTTCACGCTGTAATGGAAGGTCATGAACAAGTCAGTCATAGTGGCTTAAAGAAAACTCAAGAATGGTTGAAGACTTGATACTATTGGAACAAATTGACCGAGTTTATTGGGAGACTCTTGACTCATGTCTTACTTGTAAACGTCATGGAACTACCAACCCTACTTATCAACATCAAGTCATTTCCCCAACTAAGGCATTTGAAGTAGTCAGCATTGATGTTGTAGGGCCTTTTCCTCGAGGAGTGCATGGTCATCAGTATATCATTATGGCCATCGACATTTGACCAAATGGGTTGAGGCCATTTCAATTGCTACCCCTTCGGCTAAGACTACAGCCTTATTTCTATATCAGCATATTATTTCCCAACATGGATGTCCAAAGGTCCTTATGTCAGATAATGGGACTAATTTTACCTCGCAGCTTATACAGGAGCTATCAAAATTATTTAACACTACTCAGCAATTTGTTGTCCCATATAATCTATTCACAAATGGGGCCATTGAACGAGTTAATGGAACCTTGGTCTCAATTTCAAGGAAAATGGCCTTGACTGATCCAACTCGGTGGAATTTTTCTTTACCAAGTGCCTTGTTTGCTTATTGGATAAGCTATCACCGCATTATCAAGATGTCCCCGTTTAAGTGTATATCTGGGAGAGATCCTTCAATCCCTTCTAGTGTTCAGAATATCCTTGAAGAAAGCATCCCAGAAAATTCTGATTTAGTTATGAGAAATTATGCTGATGAAATTATATGCCTCCAGGCTCAAGCAATGAATTCAATTGAAACCACCACTTGAAGAGAGACTCTATGAAGCAATCAACATAAACCAGTTTTACCTGAATATCAGATTGGAGATTATGTTATGTATTATCATTCTTGGCCAGGTGGACAGACTGAAAAGCTGGGAACTAATTGGTCTGGTCCTTATAGAGTTATATTTCAAAAAGGATTAAAATATATGATTGTTCATACTGATACTGGTATTGTGGTAAATTGTATTCATCCTAGGCTTTTAAGAAGTCTTTCACCGCAATCGAATCTTGAGGGGGAAGTGTCAGGATTTCACCAAATTCACATATCTTCAAAAAATCCCCTTCCTCAATTCCCCTGACATCATTGGAAGGAGTGAGCAATCTATCGCAATCTATCAAAGTTAATGATCAACCAGATCTTAATCAACTGATTGAAGATTTGATTGTGCAGAGATTAATTCACTCTGATAGATTACAAACTATAAAAAAGCCTATAAATATTTCCTCTTTTTCAAAAAAAATTAGGTTGAGTTTAACCTGTATTTACCTATTTATTTTATCACCTTTTTGGAGAATCCGCCCAGTGTAACTTCGAGATACAACCTGCCCCATTGGAAGTGTAATTCAAAACTTCAAGAGTGGCTCAAATTAAATTCGCCTTCATGCATATTTGGTCCGTCGTCTCCTCTGGTGTGGCCCAAAAAGCATGGGTTGCAGATGTGGGATCCAAGGAAGTGAAGAATACTGCTATAACGAGGTCCATTGGAAGACTGAGTTCATGGGCTTGTTCACAGAAAGCTTCTACTAAAGAAGCCAGGTTAGACGCATCTGCGCTCAGGGAAAATAATTGAAGAAAATGAGACAATCTAACTACCAGCACCTGAAATGCTGATAAGACTAGCATGATCAGGGGAGTCACAACCCTATTCTGGTAAGCTGAATGCAAGATATTCCGAACCCAATGGCGGGAATCACCTTCAACTGCGTCAAAAAAGGCCACAGTCCGTTGGGCATATGTCTTGGTAGAGTAACTCGTCGTTGAAATTAAGAACTGCAATTGCAACTCAGTAAGACATCTAGCACCTGCTTGGAAATCTCACTGGTAAGAGAAGATGAGCCTAACCCCTTGAGGGTAGGTAAAATCAGGGTTTATTTTTCTGGAACAACATGGCTAGCAAGAAACTCCCCACCGCCACCTTGGAGCAATGCACAAATTTGACAGCTGACCAAATGAGCAGCATGAGGCAAAGTATTGACTGCAAGTTCATCTGATAAATGGAAATCACTGCTTCACACAAATTTAGCAGAAGTTCGGAAATGGTGGACACTATGGGATATTTGATTATGTCATGGAACTGGCAGATAAAATTGAGGCTGGCCTGCAAGTCAGGATGCGTGAGCACCCAGAAGGCAAACCAGAATGCCAAAGGAATAGCCATCCAAGCGACTTGATAAATAGGTGGGAGGGAATCAAACAGAGGATGATGGCTGGTGGCCGCCATAACTACCAACCTGACAAGCAACTTTATAATGGCCCCTTAGGCCCTGTGGATTCAGAAAAATGAGATTCATCAGGCACAAAAGTGGGGTAGGGTTCTCCATGGCCCACTAGTGATAGATTGAGAAGTGAAATCACAAAACCTCTCCCAGAGGGGAGATAAGATCTCCAACATCATTGACAAATCTTTTTCTCCAGAGAGTGCTGTCAAACAGGGATATCACGAACAGGTCACACATATGATATCCCCAGTCAATAAATGTAAGGAGCAGCGTGCTGATCACAGCCACTAGGGCCCTTTTTATGACGCAACCTGAGAAGCATGGTTCAGGGTTTATGAAGTGGCGAACTTGGAGAAAAATTAGTAAAAGTAAATTTTGGTTGGAAATAGGGTATGGTGGAATTTCATTCCTAGTTGATGTTAGCCTTGGATAAGGAATAAGATCAGCATTAAGCTTGTGGTGAGTCAATGATTAGATCTTTCTTAACTAGGATTTATGCTTACAAGGTTGAGAGTTGATATGATAAACTAATGGCTAGTGGATTATAATTTTTGATACAAACTTATTACATGATGAATTTATCAATTGGATTACCTTTTTAAGAATCGAATCATTGCTGAATTAAGGAAACCAGAAAATCTTTAAATCTACAACTTAATTGAGTGTCAATCTGAGACCCCAAAAGGATGTGAGAAGGAGTGAAGCAAATCCATTTAAGGTTAAATTGATCTACATCAAGAGGCTTACATGTGATATATGAACTATATCTAATGAATATAATCAATTACCCATAAGCTGGCGAATGCCATATGATATAGCCATTTGTAAACCAATTGCCACTGATGCTACCTCAAGTAGTTCATAAACTCCACACCCCTATTTCCCATTATATTCCTCATCTTAAATTATACACCAGTATGATCACAATATCCATATTTTGGCCACCCTAATTATGGCTGGCATTTTATTCTAATAAAATACCTTCCTTTACCTACCTTTATTAAGTTTTTAGTTAACAGCGGTTAGCTTAGCTTGTAGAGGTGGGACTCAAGGTCCCCGGAGGTTAGGTGCTGGGTTAAAACACCTGGATGGTCGGCGCAACCAAATCCCAACCTTGAAACAGATGGAAACCCCGTGGGAACCTAAGCAACTAGAAACAACAATGATGAATTGGAAAGAATGAAGGGTAGAAACCCTGAGGGAATCAATTGAGGCCATTGAACCACAATCGTTGGACAAGTCCCAAAGAGGACCTCTGAGGCATAATGAGTGGTCAAGCCTCAGAAGGAAAAGTTGTTTGGTCTTCTGGGTTGGTGGGTTGCCCTGCGAATTTTAAGGGAAAGGTTGCCAATGATTGTGAAAGCAAGGGCCAGCAGTCTTCATACTGCTTGGCCTGACACACTAATGGAGTTACCTATTATTGAGAATGAAAAATTCTCAACAGGTTAGATATTAAAAAACACAATTAAAGAATCTACCAACAACCATACTAGTGAAGAATGGTTGCCTTAAGGCCTTGAAGCTTGGGCAATAAGGAAAATGCATAAATGTATGGGTTATAGACCCAGTAAATTTTGGTGGAATGAAAGCTTTCAACTAGCTTGATACCAAACCAGCCTTCTTCTGGCCATCTAACTCCCTCTCAAAATTTGCCACTAAACTGTTACTTCTACTTTGATTCAGCATGGTTCAGTGTCACTGTGTTTGGTGGAAAACTATATACACACATGGCCAGGGCATGGGCCCTGTCCTACTCAGTATCAGATGGATCTCCTACATTCAATTTCATTAGGTTCATCCCTCAAAATGTTCAGATTTTTTGCCCTATCAGCGCAACCCAAACAACTGTAGGAGCTGATTCCCCTGATGCTTAAAAAACTTTGCCCCTTGGTGGACCCAAACATTGGTGCTGGAGCGGTAAGTTCGCCCTCGCCCTCTAGAAAGCGGCCTCTTCTCACAATTACCTCTTCATACACGTCCCTGATTTAGTTGAGAAACTCACTCATGGTTAAATGCGGTGGAGGAGGGAGAATTCTCAAAGGGTAGGCCATCACACACCGTTCATCCACTACATGGGCAAGATTTCCATTAATGACGAAGGGGACAAATACCTTTTTTAGGCACTTTTTTGTGTGAAAAGGGAACGCCATTTGGTTGAGGCTAAGAGGACGATCCCTGGACTTAAAGTTACTTACAAAAAGAGTAAACAGATCCCAAAAAGTTACCAATTGGTACTCACTACAGGGTGTAATTAAGTAGCCACCTGGCCTGGTTTAAAATTTGGCGCTCACTACAGGGGGTGGTTCGAGTTTTTAACAGGATTTAATAAGAAGACTATATGAACCATCAATTATAAGAATGAACTACAAAATCTAAGAATGCAACTAAAACCTGAAAACAAGGATGCGCTCAACTTGGTTTCACAGGCCAATTTACTACATTGGGAAAATGGAGGACGAAGGCCAAAGAAGAGTTTGAACAAGTTAAAAAACAATGACATATGGGAAAATCAACTCCTTGAAGCGCAAGGATGGTGAACTAATTAAAGGAGTATTGTTTCAGAAAGGCTGAGTAAGAAGCAGATTGAGAGCGCTTACGCCAAATTACAAAAGAGTTAACGCAATAATTGAAATGCATAGAAGAACTCAAGATTCACCATTGTGATTGCGCGCAAATGGAGGCGGAAGTAGTTAATAACAAAATGCTTAAAACTACAGTTAGGAAGATTCAACCACCTAGAAATATGCTTGGGTCGTAAGGAGCAATCTTGGAGATGACACCTGAAGTTACTCCTATGGTCAATCGAGTTATCATGCAGGAATCTACTGCCAGAGGAACCACAGATGTTTTCCAGAGTACAATAAAATTACCCACTATCCATCAGGATAACGCCCCTGATTTTTAGTATTATTTGAGATGATGTTATTTGGTTTTTAGTAACTGACAAAAGGCTGTGACCGTCATGAACTTCCTGAACACTGATTGTCAGAATCTGGTGTTACTCCATCTAAATGAAGACAATTGGTTTTATAATGAGGCCAAGGAAGCCATTATAACGGAATTTGGAAGCCTTACATGTATGTCTAATTGCAAGCAGGAGTTCATAGGCATTCAATTCCAGAAATGACAAGACTCTAGCAGCTTGCGCGGAATGATTCTACCAAGAATCACAGATCCTGGCTAGTGCAAAAGTGCAAATAAATTTTGACAATAAATTTTGAGCAAGTGGCATTTTGTCCATATAATGATTTGTACTGCGTCACGACTTCAGCATTTGTGATTCAGATATCCACATCTCAAATGGTGGAACATCTAAGAATGATAGGAGCAACATTTAATATAACAAACTAAGCCTTCAAAGTTATCCAGACTTAAATCTAAAATACTGAGAAATTATTCAAGGCAAATAAGGAGCAACTAATTGAGTCGTGGCAGGGAACAAACACAAAATATAAAAATGAGCGAACAATATGAAAATCTGTTGTCACCAATGTGGAAGATTTAGACATTTAGTTTCGCAATTTTGGAGCAATAAATTTAAGGACCAAGTTGCTCTAGTCCAGGCAAAGGAGAAGAAAATCAGTCAAGAATTGGAAAAAGGTTCCATGGTCTAGACAAGAAACAATCTGGCACCGCATACAAACCTGTTCCTCCCAATATATTAAAAGAAGATATATAGTTTTAAATCTATTTGTAGACGATGAAACAACTGACCCACTCTCTCAGGTTGTTAATTAGGACGTGAATGCCATAGCCTGAGAAAGCAAAGGGGATTGACCCAAAACCATGAAGGAAGTGGCTCAATTGTACACTCATAAGCTAGTGGACAAGATTAAAACTGCTGAGAACCCAGAGGAATTATTCAAGACGAATTAGATGAGGCTAATGTATTCTACCCATTAGCGTGATCAAGGGATTTTCCCTGATTTATCCATGCAATTAATTCAAACTCTCAATTAAGCAAATAATGCACCTATTCACTCAGTAAATACCCTATTACAATACTCTGAGTGTAAAAAGAGGGTACCTCAACGGTGAGTATTGACTCAATGACCATTGAACCCAAAGTTCAATCCTAGTATATGAACTTTATGTAGAGGACGATTGTGATTGTGTTGGAATTGCGCACCAATGCCCCAAAATGAGATAGCAAATAGAAAGGTAGTTAATGTAGTTCCTGACTTATCATATGCTATGAGTTGAGGTTATCAGGGCTTATCCTCCTTCCACATTAATTTATATCCCTTAATTGATTCAGTATTGTCCCTTGGTCAGCCCACCTCAAATAAAATTGAAAAACTCTGAGTGACCTATGTGGATATAATAGTCAACTGAGTGAGGGTGAGGGTGATAATTGACAGTGGATCTCCCCATTAACATTGTTTCAACCAAATTGTTAAACAATTGAAGATTTTACCAGAAACAAAACACCAGAAGGAATATGAATGTCTGGACCAGATATTACCATAGCCTGTGGAGCCTACAGTGTGCTGCCACTCCAGTTCAGATTGCTTGTGGTATCAGCTCCTATCAATGTATTGGCAAATAAGAATTACAATATAAATTACTAGGACAGATTTTGAGGAATTATGAAGTGAAATTTAATTTAGAAATACCCTAACAATATGGGGCAGACTCTGCCCTTGGTATATCAGCGGGAAGGGGAACCTCCACTGACAAAGAGGGGCAATTTTTAAACTTAATTTATGATGATAGCATCATTCCCATCCAATATAAGTTGTTGGTCAAAAATGGAGGTAAATGACAAAAAAGATTCTAGAAAATTTTGGGATACTCTTGAGAATAAAAACTACAAATTATTATAACGATGGGAATGCAAATAATTATCAACATAGGGTTAACGCTCAAAATTATGGACCAATTATATGGAGAAGCTTTCAGCCCATGAAGGATGTTGAGAATAAAGCCTTGGGTAGTGCGAGGATTATTATGCTGGGACATGCAGAAATAAGTGTTCTCTGGCTAATCTGGGGGAGAAACCAAAAAAGATAGATAAAAATATATCATCACGTTTCTACAAATAATCTAAACACCAGATAAGTAAATTCCAAGATTTCAAAACATTAACTGAGATAGGATTTACTAGAAAAAGCTTCCAAAGGCATTAGTATTTTAGTTGATTAAGAGCAGCAGGCTGAATTATCAGAGCAGCAACAAGAAAATGTACTCCAATTGTATGAGAGATATTGGGAGATATTTTTCAATATGACCATGACCTATGATGCGCAAAAAATGTGATCCACAAGGTCAACATAGGGGATAACCCACTAGTAAGGATGAGACCGGTATGCCAGTCTAGAGATGCTGAAGCTGTGGTTTGCAAAAAAGTAGTATGCTAGTTGAGAATGGCTCTTTGTTCCATCATTTAGTTTATGGGTGAGTATGATCCTAATTGTAAAAAAAGAAGGATGGATCAAAATGAGTATTGATTGATCATTGCCAATTAAAGAAAATTACCCAAAAGGATTCTTATCACTTCTGAGGATCAATGTTGTGCTTGATCGCCTATGCTTGCAGTTACTTTACAGCAATAGACTTAATATAGGATATTAGCAAATCAATACTAAAAGGAGGATCAATAAGTGTGCGATAATTACCACACAAGGACTTTACCAGCTTACCCAATGCCACAGGGATTGTGTAATGCACTGGCGACGTTCCAGAGAGCATCAGACTCTATCCTCAGTGATTTTAAGCTATCCTGCGCTTTATATATTTGGATGATATCAATGTATTCAGCAGGACCTTCATGGAACATTTGGAGCACTTAGAGAAGTGTTCAAGCACCCAATGACACCAAATTTGAAGCTCAAGCTGAGGAAATGCCATCTCTTCAGGAAAGAGCTTGAGTACTGGGTTTGTGATAAACTCCAGCGGGCTGCAACCCCAACAGCAGAAGAGTGTGGAATACAAACGGATATCAATCCAGAAGAGCATTTGTGATATCCAAGTATTTCTTATTATGATAAGCTACTATTTCCAATTCATAAAAGATTTTGTAAAGTTTCATGGAGCCATAATTCACTTTATAGAAAGATCTGGAAAAAGGATTTGTGCGGAACAATGATGCAAAAGAGTCATTTGATAAACTACGCCTATATTTGATGACCAGTCCTGACTTAAAATCTTTGAATTTTGATCTGGAATTCATCATCTAAAAGATACTTCATTAATGGCGATTGTTGTGTTTTTGAGTCATTTGGATGAAGATGGGGAAGAAAATCCAGTGGCCTATGTGAGAAGAGCATTAACACTAGCAGAGAAAAACTATAACATGAGGGAGTGTGAATACCTAGCGGTGATCTATGCATGAAAGAGATTATGAGTGTATATCCATGGAACTCACTTTAAAGTGGTTACTGACAACACATCTTTACGCTGGCTCCATAATTTGAAGGAACCAGAATGACAAATTGTCCCGATGGGCTTTAAAATTACAAGGCTATGATTTTGAGATAATACACCGTGCTGGAGCAGCGCATAAAAAATACTGACAGTTTATAAAAACTGCCTGCTAACCAAGTTTCTATCATTAAGTGGATGAGTTATTCCAGAGGTTTATTAAATACAATTTGGGAACAAGCCCTGAGAAAATCAAAGTGCACTAAAGAAATTAATGGAAAAAACCAAGATGAAAAATAGACAAATATATAAAACAATTAACAGAAAACCTCATTATCCCTCAAAGCATTAGAATGAGCAGTAACTATAAATCTACACATAAAGTTGCCAGCCATGGTGGCCTAAGAAAAATCCATGGACTATATTTGGTAGTATTATTACTAGGGGTAAATTGATCAGCTATAATGTCGCTGACTACTTGCCTGTTTCATGGAATTCCAACTCCATAAGCCTCATAATAATATGCAGGATACAGGTTATTACGCCCTAGGTTTGCGTGGCACACAGCGTCATGAGACGTGAAGGGACCTCTTAGTATTAGTAAAGGAGGATCTAAGAAATTAGTGGCAACAGACCATCTGACAAGATGAGTAGAAACCAAAGCCTTGAGCAAAGTGGATGCTACAAGCGTGGAGAGATTCATCCTGGACCAAGTGGCGTACTGGCATAGATTCTCACAAGTTATTAAACAAAATGGAAAAACTTTACATTTTATCTGATCCTGAGGCTAAATGAATTGTTGAGAATCAGATGAGTGGTATATGTTCCATATTAGACAGAAACAAACGGAATGGTGGAACAAGTTAATGGAAAGCTAGCCATGACGCTACAAAAATTGGTAATGGTAAAAACTTCTGCCTGGGGAACTTACCTAAGTTTAGTTACCTTTGCCTACAAAATCAGTCAACACACGGAGACAGAAAAACGCTATTCAAATTACTATATGGACAAAGTGCATTGATACACCGATTTTGTATTCTGCTATAGAACCAGGATTGGGGATGAGTACTGAGCAATATCTGAAATGACAGGCAAGTATTTTAATTGAACTGCAATTGCAGGCATTCAATACCACCTTAAAGAAAAGGATTAAAGCAAAGTTGACGGATGTAAATAATCAACTAGCAATAAAAGAGTACCATGTGAGGGATAAGGTACCTATTGCAACACCCATGGTTTTAGAAGAAGAAATAATCTGGATGCTTTTTGGTCAGGTTCGTTTGAGGTGATTGACAAGACGGTGACTGATGCATATACAATTAGAAACCTCATGGATGGTCATATAGTGAACAGGGTCCATGCAAATTATCTCAAGTATTGGATCTAGGGAGTAATATTTTACAATGTTCCTGAAAAACCACTGAACCTACTAAAATAGGTTAATCCTGGTGTTGGTCAAGTCCCAGGGGGGACTGCTAAAGCAGATAGGTGTTTAAGTCTAATAAATAGACCCTGCACCACAATAGATGGTTAAAAAATGAACTACAGTGGATTAGATTAGGGGAAACGATTGGACGGACCTCTGAACTTACTTATAGGTTATTTCTATTGCAGAAAAATAACATATGAAAAAATTCAAAAAATAGTATAAGATAGAAAATTAAGAAAATTATTTAAAAATATAAAAATGCAAAAGGATGCGCTAAATATTATTTTTATTGTTCATCATCAAAATGAATATGGTGATGTCTTCCTATGATATTGGTAGGACTAACTCGATTAAACTGGGTCCACCATAGGTAGTCTTTAGGCGCTGGAAGAAGGAAGCATATCAGTAGAATAATGACAGGTTGAAAATGGGTTCATTGGGAGTAGTCCCTAGGAAAAGATCCGCTTTGATTGAAAAAGGAGAGCCCATCCTGTGGGAATACAGGGAACAAGGAAATGAAAAAGCCACCTGAAAGATTTTTTAAACAATGGAGTGTCATATAACCATGACCTGAGGGAAAACAGGCTTATCCAGACTTTTATCAGCAAGAACACCTGAACTAGGATGGCACGGCATGTATTTATGTGGACTGCTTTCAGCAGAGGTGGCAGTTATGAGGACATGGAATGGGTACGTGCTAAGAAGGAGGACTAACCAGAGTCACATTGAGCAAGGAAAGGAGATGGAACCAGAGAACTCCAATTTAAACCATGCTGGTGGACTCAGTCAGAATTGAAGCTGCGTATACCCCCAAAAATATTCATCGTTGAATAATCTGGTTAATTGAGGAATGTGTTGTGATTTGATATTCCCACATTACCCATCTTAAACGATTATAATTCATCTGCCTGTCCACTAGGGAATTCACTTAACTAGTGGATGTGGGAGTTATCAATAACATACGATGACTATTGTTTAAAGTATCATCCTGAACAATTATTAGGTTATTCTCTGGAGTTTCTCCATCATATTGATATGCCAGATTTTTATTCCTCGTTGGGGGTGATCTCTGACAATAAACAAGTGATTAGTTGTCAACATTACTATTAAAAACATAATTAGCTTATATGGGTTAACCAGTTTTAGTAACCTATCAACTAAGGAGTTTATGAGTTGCTAGCGAGTAATGCCACCTGGAACAAAGCAACTTTTAACTTAACCTTAATCAGGACGCAACATGTTGTTTATGAGTAAGAGTCCCCTTACCTAACCAGGTTGTTACCTAATAAAGGTAAAATAAGAGTTGAGTGAAGGTGTTGGGAAACATCCTTTGTTTCAACTCAAAAGAGTCGCATTGAGAATAATTCAGAGAATCCAATTAAAATAGATGAGGAAGATTATCATTTTGAGTGACTCTGTAGGGTTAATTTATTGGCAACAGCCACCGTATCCAATAGGGGTGCTATTTTAAAAGTTGAGCGCTGACTTCTTTATACATTCACTTGGTTTTTTGATAAAGAGGATCTAATCAAAATAACTATTTTCAATGAAGTTTTTCAAATTAGGCTTCTTGATCTTTTGATTAGAGATGGAAGGGCAATAAGATCCTTTGTGTATATTACTTTGATCTACATGGACTGTGAGTGATGAGAAAGAAGAAGAACCGCTGAAACTTAATCCTAGGTTAAGATCTACATAAGTAATGGGAAGAACTTTTGAACCTGAGCTGAGGATAAGTTCTGCCAAAGATGGAAGAATTCCCTATAGATTTTCCAGAATATCATTCAATATTAGGACAAGCACTAGGTTGGCGTTGGACCTAATAACCATCTTGGCTAAAAAATCTTAAATAGAGTAGTAAACTTCATACTACTACTGCCACATATAATTTATTATCAACAAATTTGAACAACGTACATATTAGGAACCTATATTTGAACAAAGGAGCTGAAGTGAGTTAGTATCCAAAAGAAGCATATGGATCCCAAACATTTAACCTTTGGCTCTCCAGAATAGGAAACATGTTTCAAAGTCCCAAACTTTAATAATAGGTACTCACTACAGGGTACAGTTGAGTAGCCATTAGTTTCCAGATTTAACACCTGGGAAAAGGGCCATACCGCTCTATTACAGTAATTAAGAAGCAACCAAACCTTGGATAATCAAAATCAGGCGTTCATAGGCATTTAACTGAACAAAGGGGAAAGTCCAGTAGAGCTCACTAGCTGATTTTATGGCCAAGCGCAATCTTTGGCAACCACCAATCATATCATCTTGGATGACGCCATAACTGCAGTCATCTCCATATTGAGATCTTATAATGAGGTCCAGATGAACATTATATCTAAAAAATTGCTTCACCTGCATTTGGGAGATTAAGGAAGCACATAAAGAAATTCGTGCATCTATCTTGAATCCCATTTTTACCACATCCTCCTCCTCAAGTAGCCCTTGGGTCCATGTTGTCAAGAAATAGTAGAGTCCCTGACTTTGATGCTCCTACTGAAATGGATTCCACCATAGCGCTAAGACTTGTTGGAAGAGACTTGCCGAGGAGGCGGGAAAATGAAGTCAGCATGAAGGATGTGGCACTTCATGTTTACATCCCTGTACTACCTTAAGAACGTATAGCAATCTATAATGAGCCTATCTCTGTCATACCAGTAGAAGATGATTTTGTACCCAATGATGATAAAGAACCTAATACTGCTTACTCTTCTTCTGATAAATCTCCTATGCTCCTCACTCTACTTCACAGTTCAGGAGCTTAGTTACACGTGACACCACATAATTATATAAAATCCCTATCCATGTCATTGATGACATTGGTTCCCCTATGAATTTCATTTCATCTAAATTAATATAGCGCATCAAAATTGCTCTGGACTTGCCCCATTAAATGGAAGATGGCACGGCTGGACCACAATGCACTTGATCCATTAGGGACTATACTCTACACCCATTGGTTTTAAGAAGATTTCCATGAATACCCCCACCGTTGCGTTGGACAGCCCAAGCATTGACCTTCTCCTAGGGACTTAATGTCTCCAAGATTCTTCAGCCGTCGTGCACTATTTATAGGACTTTTTATCCCTTTTAGGACACAGGGTTCCACTGATTAAAACCTCCCACAATGCTAAGATGGAGGTCATCGCTCAAGCTTTCCTGTTGGAGAGCAAAGGCTGGATTAACTGGCTTGAATATCATGTAAAGGGTTCTCACATACAGATACCCCAGACTGTACTATATGACCAAAAAGGCATGACAATTTACTTTTATAAGACAACCATTATAACACCAAAGTACCAGATTATCATTGACACCCGGCTCCATATCAATATTCCCCTTGCAACTGCTCAAAATCTGGGGCCTGGATAACTCATCGATTAAGGAGGTCCTGACTTGTCCCAGAATATATGTCTCACCTACGTCAGATCCCTATTGGTGCTATTGGCTGATCTCACTGACAACCTAGGATAGTGAGACCTAATACTCCCACCGCTTATGTTCACCTCATTCCTGTAGAGTCCATCGATTACATCTAAAGCTTTGGCGGACTAAAAATTTTAGGTTAGAAACCACCCATCAGTAGCTCTAGTTGACACCTCTATTGGGCAAAAGCATACTAGAGATCAACATGGCCAAGTTAAGAAATTTCTGGAGGAATAAACGGACCTCTTTTCAACCTCTACCTAAGATTTTAAGAAAATGAACAGCTTTTTGCATCACATTGAGACTAAGGCGTTCCCCTATTTGATCACGTCCCTGCCTAAAAAGTAAAGTTTAAGAGGCTCAGGTGGCTGATGAGCTCAAGTAATTACTTGAAGCTGGACAATTGGTGCCTTTGTATAGCCCTTGGCCTCCCCCTCCTATTTAGTTTAAAGGAATTGTCAGTCATTGTGTGGTGATGAACTATTAATGACTTAACTACATTACCAAAAAGGACAGTTACCTCTTACCCCAGATCAAAGACTCTCTCTGATTGCTTTCCAGGTCACAGTACTTATCTGCTATGGATCTCACTAGCAGATATTGGCAAGTAAAAATCGCCCCAAATTTCAATCCAAATGTGCACTCTTAGCCAATGAGGGTCTATTCAAGCCAATGAGGATTCCTTAAGGCCTATGAAACGCGCTAGCCGCCTTTCAACGTGCCATGGACGGGATATTAGGAAACTTGAAACTATCCTGTGTTTTCGTATACCTTGATGTTATCACTGTCTTCTTGCAAACCTTAAACATTGTCAGAATTTTAACCAGATGGAATCTCCAATGATTTATCATTATTTGGGATGAAATGCACAATCCTGCAAAGTGGCAGTTGACTGAATCTCATGGTGTTTGATACAATTGCTGGCTATTTTCTCCCCACTTGGGTTTAGAAAAAGTTAGTATTCTACTGATTTAAGAATTTAGGTTTTAGTGGGGAAAATTGGTGGCAGAATTAGTATAAGTATCACTGGTGACTAATAGCTGAGGATGATCCAATCAGTTAAATCTTTGTATATGTCAACGGAACCTGAGTTTGACACCAACTGCCAACGGTGTGCCATTGTGGGAATTTCCAGTGGAAAGCCGATGTATTCACTATTAAATTGTCTAACTATGATTTCACTGCCTAAATAGGAGTACAAGCAACTTATGCTGAGGATGCTCCAATTGTACTGATTATTTTATTTTTCAGATTCTCACAATTATGAGTTTGAGGTGGCCAAGGTTGTTTCTAGCGTCTCATATTTATTAAATTAACATATTCCTGAATACGGCAATTCTCAAACAATTAACTGAGAGGAGTCAAACGTGATGTCAGTGAGATGCTGAGATTTTCTGAGTTAAGTTAACAACCAAAGATGTTTCCAGAACATTATTAAGTTAGATTCAAATTTGATGTTTATTTATATAAGTAATTTATATGGCTCACCAGTGACTCAAGAAAAGGATGAGCTAAACCTAATAAAATTAGACATCAGGAGGATGAGGCGAGAGTTGAGGCCAGGGAATAGAGTAGCGCAGCAAAAGGCTGAGAGAGTGGTTGGCTGTAGGAACCAGCGATGAACCAATAGTTTGGTGGTGGGCGCAGTAGCCCTTTTGTAAATAGTATAAATACCTAGCGCTTCCCTTTGAATAGATATCTCCCTTTGCCTAATATACCTTAAGATTCAAGTTTATAATTTATTTTGTTGGTTGGGGATTAGGCTGGGGGATCGCTGAATGGCGCGGGTGACATGCCAAGGGGTCAGCTGGCGCTGCTGGACCCTCGCCTAAGGCGAAATGGGAAGGGCTGACCAATCTTCATACTGGTTGGCCAGCCAACAGGCAGAGCCCAATGTCGATTTTCTGACAAACAGACATGTGGAACACCTCCAGGAAGTCTCTAACTATCTTAGAAAGGCCTTGATAAAGCTTAAGCCACCAAAGTGCTTATTTTTCTAATCCAAAAGAAAGTTCCTTGGACAAAAAGTCTCAAAAGATGGTATCCAAACCATCTGGGCTAAAGTCAACACCATTAAGAAGATATTGCGCCCTCAGAGCCTTCTGGCATTTGAGTTTACCTTGGCATGGTTGGCTATTGTCATCAGTTCATTCTCAGTTTGACAACTTAGCTGAGATCCTGGTCTACCTCCTACAGAAGAATGTTTCCTTTAAGTGACAACCTAAACAGGAACAGGCGTTTAATGCATCGTGGAACACTCATTGTACTAAATCTACACTTTGCCATCCGCATATCAATCTACACTTTTTATTATTCACTTACACTAGTGGTGTCACTGTTGAGTCAATCCTAGCTCAGCACAATATAGAGATAAGGTCGATCACCACTTGGCTTACTTCAGTAAGACCCTGAGAAAGGCCAAACGGAATTATAGCATTACAGATCACGAGTGTCTGGTTGTTTATTTGACAATAAAACATTTTTTAGCCCTACCTATATGGCAAACATTTCACCATTGTCTTTGATCATTACTTGCTCCAATGGCTGCAGCAGATGAAGGATCTGGACGGTTGATTAGAAAGATGGGCCCTAAGGCTGCAGAACTACATTTCTACTAATCTCATTGCACGGGAGCGATTTAATAGAATACTAAAGTTCTCTTGAGGAAGCCGGTACTTGCTGCCCTGACCCAAAATGAAGACCAACTATACAATTTAATTGACCATCCCAAATGAAGAGAGTTTGAGATTCCTGAAATCCAAGCTAAGCTTATAAAGATGACCCAAGATGGTCAAATCAAAGAGGGAATGCTGTATAAGTAAATTGATAAAAAATGGCTACCTTATATCCGCCTTTATTCCTGAACTGACGTTATTATAGAAGGGCATATGACTGTGGGGCATGGGACAGTGAAGAAGACCAACGAGTGACTGAAAAAATGATGCCACTTGAACTGTATGGTTGTGACCATCCAGAAAGTTCTAGAGGCTTGTATGACTTGTCAATCCCAATATTGGGCCAGTTTCCAATATCAGCATTTAGTAATGGCTCTGTCAGGCCCCTTTAATGTTTCAGCATCAATGTGGTGGGCCACTTCCCACTGGGTTACATGACTATAAATATCCCATCAACTGTGGATCACTTAAGAAAATGGGTCAAATCAAATTCTGTGCCCACTGCCATCGCAAAAAAACATGACCCTATTCCCTATATAATCCGTTTTCACCCAGCATGGATGCCAACAAACTTTACTCTCAGTCAATATGCTAGATTTCACCTCGCAGTTAGTCCAAGGATTAACTTTGTTTTCGGATTAACCAGAGCTTCACCTCCCATTTTAACCTTTAATAAATGGGGCTGTGGAACGTGCTAATGGAACCCTTATCTTTATCTTGTGGAAAATTGCAGCCTCTGACTCTACCCGCTAAAACCATTAGATACCCAGCACTGCTCGCTTACCAAATAAGCTACCATTAAATCGTCTTATTCCACCCTTTAAAGCTTTATACAATCGTGCTCCCAGACTGCCAAGTAGCGTTCAGACCCTTCCATATACCTCCATGCTTGAGAACTCTGATTTAACCATGAGGGCCTTAGCCAATAAAATCGTCCAGCTTAAAGACCTAGCCACGCAAGGCATTGTCTTCATTACAGAAAGGGAGACATCGCAATCTAGTGTCAGCAGACATTCTTACCAATTTTCAATTAGGTGCCCTCATTCTCTTTTATCACCATCAACCCAAAGGTCAAAAGAACAAGCTCAGCGTTCTTTGATCTAGAATTTATAGGGGAACTCATAAGGTAAACTATGAGTACTCCATTGCCAATATCAATCTGGGAAAGTATTGAACCAAGTACATGGAAGTTCCTTTGGCCCTATACCCCCTATGATAGGATCTTGAAGGGGCGTTGTCAGGATTTGATACAATGAGCGAGTCAAAATCCCTAATATTAAATTGAGCCTCAATAAGTCAAATCTCAATCCATCATGAACAAAACCTGTCCCTGAAGGTACTAATGAGAATTTAATCAGGAAGCATCATGCGCATGAGAATAGATGGAAATGGCTTTCAGAAATTTTTTCCTTCTTCCCAAACCTCAAGAGGTGTGACTGCCACCATTGCTGTAATGAGAACAACGCAGAACAATGAGGGCATAAACAGGAAGTCAATCCAGCAGTCTATGAAAGATCCTGATTGTACAGGACCGTGGATGTATCTATACACCATAGCCCCTCACACCCTATAAATAGTGACACTTTCTAACACGATAAAGTAGTCTATTCCAACTCATCTGTTCATGGTCATCAACCTCTCTACTAGTTTACAACTTTGAGCCCATTTTTAAACTTTGGCTTTAGTCAAAAGACTGTTACGCTAAGATAAGCATGAAGCAAAATGAGTGCTAGGGCTAAAGCAAGGTTTTAGGGTATCTGCCATATGGGATTCAATGTCACCTATAGGATATAGGATGATCAGGGAAGACATTTTGCGCTGCAGCAAAAGTACCAAAGTAGAACTCGAAATTAAGCTCTGCCTGGATACATGCTTATTGGAGATTGATGGAGGTGGCAATATTAATATGGGTGATCTTGGCTTTAGGGCTCTTTGGCACCGCAATGACATTCAGGATTAAATCATTGGAAATTTTATGGAATTTGAGGAGTTTACTATTACCTGAAGAGGAAATTTTAAGTGAGACAGCAGAAAGAAGAAGACCCTTTGCCAACATTGCAACAGACTTAGCTACGGCTTTGTGGAGAGTACAACAGCAAAGCAAGGTAACCACTTTAACAATGAGCTGATGATTGTAATGGAACAGTGTTTGTTTAAATATAACTAAGTGAGGTATAAGTAATGTTAATCTGAATGTAAAGACCATTTGGGGTTAAGTTTGGAAAGTTCAATGAGATCCCTCAATTCAGAAACTTTTTCCAATAAATCCCAGGGATTCTGATTAAATTTTTGGAGACTCACCATGAGAATGAGTTGAATGGACAATTAAGAAGGTTCTTGAGATTTACCGGTGGTCCATCCTTTGCCTGATTGGCTGGAGGGTGCCTTATGGCTGAGGCTGGATAGGATGTTGGTGGCAGAAACTTTTGGAGCGCTGTTCAATGACTGTTTGGCGGTTATGTTACTGGAAACAAGGTACCTCAGGTATATTCCGCCAGATTGGTGTTAGTGGCAGAATTAGCATCATATTTCATTGTTGTGGAATGACAACAACGTTTATAAAAAAAGTATAATTAAAGCAGATAGGGCAAATCTGGAATTTATTGTCAACATTTTTCCAGAAGAAACGGTCAGGTGCTGACCAAACATGGGGTTATGCGGGGATTTTCAGGGCAATTATTTGTGGGAAAGGAGAATAGTAGTGGTAGCCCAGGGATCCACAAGACGCTCAGCACCGCAAGTGTCAGTAAAGTGGAGAAAGAAGTTCAAGAAATAGGTGATGAGCCCCAACACTAAACCCTAGTACAGCACCTGAGGTTGGAGGTAAATGGAAACTTTAAAAAACTTACCACCATTGTGGTGTTGATGGGTAGGTGAGTATGATTTATGAAGATGGGAGTATTTTTATAAATAAATTTTGTTTTGGCTGCTGCAGTAACATCCTCCTCATAGAAGAAAATAACTTTAAATTAGCTCTTAGAAGGGTGGAAGTTGATGAAGCCCGCTTGCACAAAAGTGATGGTAAATATGACCAAATATTCCTTGTCAGCGTAGATAGTTAATTTTTTGTAGTTAATTTGGTGGCAAAATCAGATGATGAAATTAGGGCGGGTGATAGGTGAGGTAATCAGGTGGGCACATGTGAGATGGGATAAACAGTCCTCTGAAGGGATATGATGGCTGTTTATATTAATTGGACTAGTCAAACTAGTTTAAAATCAGTTTCGTTGGGGTGTAAATTTTCTATGAGGATTTTTTCTGCTGCCCATAATGGAGCAGATGTCAGTGGAGCTTCAGACATCAGGGTGGAACGATGGTTGGTGGCTCAGACTAGTTTAGCAAACTTTTAATTTGTAATTCTCTCAAAAGTGAAATGAGTGGAAAGAAAAGTTTGTATCCTTCATTGTATGGACATGGAAGGTTTGTTGGGCTCTAATAGAAAAGGCAGCGACCCTGTCAAGCCAGAAAGGATGGTTATAGTCAATGTAATTTTTTTGGTTTAGCGAAGATATCACCTTACTAAAAGCACTGTATTAAGATGCGCCATAGAAAAATTCATTTGGGCAGTATGATCATAGTTCTGAGACTGATGCTGGCCATTTTGCCATTATTCAGTTAACATTGGACATGAGAATTTCTATAAAACTGGTACATGTTCACTAATCTACAGCAACCCTGGGGATTTAAGTAATTCTATATGACCTCATAATTCATCTTGGAAATAAATTTAGCTTTTATAGATGCTGTTATTTATTTTAATTCATAATACTAATCATATAATTGATTATAAAATATATGAGATTGTTGGGACCATCTAGTACAAAAGATATATGAGATTGTTTTGATTTAGTTATAAATGGTCATTTGTAATAAAATATAAATACAAATCAAAATAATGATCGTTTCACATAAAGTCTAATTA
The DNA here is from genome assembly GCA_022478985.1 of Massospora cicadina. NCBI lineage: Eukaryota > Fungi > Entomophthoromycota > Entomophthoromycetes > Entomophthorales > Entomophthoraceae > Massospora > Massospora cicadina. The sequence goes on from JAKSZP010010577.1 coordinate 120,329, forward strand.
TAATTTTTACTAAGACTTATGCTTGATTGGAGACAGTTGCTGGTAACTGTTATATTAAATAATTTTTTATAAGGTTAACAATTATATATAGGAATTTACTGCAGATTATGTTAATACAAGCTATCATCTAATCCATATAGAATGCTAATTCAAGGGTAATCTGTTTTGTTGCCTAAGCGTTGCTACACATTTTTATGAGGTAATTAGCTGGGACTAGCTAAGTTTTAAGACACGCTGTTATAAGGATAGTTAGTTGTGTATACAAATAAAAGACTTGCAGACAATGACTGTCGTTACAAGAGTTATGGCAACAGTTACTATCTTACATGATTTCTTCTATTCTCTCTATTATAAAATTACCTTATATAGTAGATTAAAATAGATCTGTTTTTAGAACTTAGTATTCTTTGCTTTTTTGGAAGCTATTAGGCGTAGTTCATGGTTTATTTCTCAGTATAACTTAGTGAGGATGAGGCACTTGTTAAAAAGACTTGTCTAGATTAGTTGTTATCACATACTTATAAAATACCTAGTTGTTATCAGATAAATGAGCGTGTGCACCAGAAGATCACCAGTATTTTATATATTGATCATTCAACAACAGCATGCCATGTGAGTTTTAAGATCTTACCCTAAAGAGCTAATGACCACATCATAAATGATATTTGATAAATTTAGCATGATGGTCATCAATCAATCTATGGCTATGGCCCCTGAAGATTAATGATATAGTAACCAGAAGGACTAAGAAAATATTTTTTATCACCGGATGGTCCCAACCTAAAGGGGGATTCACCAATCTTAGGACTAAGCAAATAAAACTCCTCATATTTTAGCCTCATATATATATATCAAAAATTAACTGGTAGATAGACATTTTGTTATTACAGTTGCAATGCAGGTAAATAGAATGTACCTGGTTAAAGTACCACGCTTAAACCCCTTACAGAATAGTTTAACTAATTGTTATTAATAGTGCTTCAATTTATTTTACCTTCAAATATTCTGGATATAAATTTTTTTACTTACCTTCCTGAGGCATAACCAGTTTATACTGATAACAATCAACTGAATATGGATCATTGTAACACTAGTAGCCATTTAGTAAAAGAGGTGCAGGTTTTAACATTACATAAAATATAGGCGTAGGTTATAGATAACATATCTATCTACCTCTTAACCCATAAATGAGTTTAGCTAACTATTTTTCATCCCTATTATGGATAAGAAGAAACTAAGGTTATAGCCATATGAGAACATTTCTTTTTAAATTATTTTGGGGAGACTTTTAGGTATTATGTTTCTTGGTTATCACCCTTCAAAATAGCAAGTTCTGACTGATGAATATGATCTTAATTAAAATTCTCTGCTAACTATAAGACAAACACATAAGCTATAAAGAAAATCCTATCTTATTTTAGTAATAGGCGGACCCAACCTGAAACCTCTATGTTTTTAACTATCATTAAATAAAAGCCAGATAGACATCCTAAAGTTATCTGGTTCACAAGAGAAGCTTTACATAGATAGGAATTATTTGTAAAACTTAATTTATAAGAGATAAACATATTTTTTAAACTTTTTTGGCAGAAGATAGCCAAACTAAAATTTGGAAAGGGTTATTACCGTGCAAAATGCACACCAAGATTTGCAATAAACTATAAGAAAAAAGCGTATAAATTATTAGAAGAAATCTATAATTAATAGGTGGTATGACCATTTTAATACCATTGTGGAGCAGGAGTATACTTTATTTTAGCTTTTATATTAGATTATACATTTTCAAAGCTCCCTGGTAATTCTCCTAAACCCCAGTAGAACTCATTAAATAGTATAAAATGGCTTTAAATTTTTAAGTAGAGAGCATTTTAGATAGAAAAATATTGACAATCTCATGTAGAATAAAACTTGAATGGAGAGCCAATGAACATGTTCCAAGGAATTATAATAATGACCATTGCCTAGTATTAGCTTTATGACTCTAATTATGGAAAATAAAGTAGCAATAATAAAGGGTGTAATCCAAATAGATTAGTATATGGAAGGATTTGTTTTATTTAAACGCTTCAATTTATTATATTTAAAAAATATAAGATGAATTTTACAGAGGACTGAAAAACCATGTACTCTATTATTATATATTTTCTTAGTATTTATATCACTATCATTTTGTTAGTATATATATTATAAGTGATAGCATCACGTATTTTCACACATATGATGTTTTATGCACACCCTAAATCAGCCATTATTGAGTAAAATTTATGATCTGGCTAATCCAGATAGTAACATGTATACTTCAAAAAAGTTAAAAGAGGTCTTCTGAGATCTATAAATAAGCATGGTCCTCCAAAACACATCTATGGAAGTAATCTCTAAAAAGGATGTACAAAATTAATGTTTTCAATAGTAAATTTAGTCTGGCAGAGCTCTTATTATCCATTTCCCTCCTTTTTACTTAAATTTACCAAATTAAGTAAATAATTAGTCTGGTTGGTTCTTTTTACTATAGCATGAAAAAAATATTAACAATTTATAAACATCTTAGAAATAAAGTCAAAAACTTCCCAAAACTGCTTATGGCTCTAACCATGTAAGAGATATCAAAATTTTATCATAAGCATCTGAGTATAGAGTTGATTTGTTTGTCAAAAAATATAACATTATTTATTAAAAACATCAAGGCATTGTAAAAATCTACGCAAACAAAATATTTTTAAATCATAATGACTTAAAGTTGAGGGGTGGATAGCATAGCGGGGTGGTTCCTGCTCCATTATGGATCAGGTTTTATTGAAACAGGTTTGAAACCAGCACAGGCTAAAAAGCCTTGGCATGATGTATTTGTCCCTAGGTCAATTCACCTCATTTATTTGATGACAAAAAGTTTGATTTTCTTTTTCATTCTAATCATTTGATTGATCAAATATAATATGTTATTTAAATAGAATAAATCTTTTTTAGAGTAAGGTAATAACAAATATCCCATCTCATGTTAACTTATAATAAAAGCTCCAAATACATCAAATATTTTAAATCTAAAAGAAAGTCAGTTCATATTTCAGACTCCTTTAAACAGGACAAACCATTGCCATTCCTAAATTGAACTTCAGATGTTGCTTAATATGATGCACGATGCCTGTTGGGCTTTGCCCTGATGTGAGGGAAGCCTTGACTTTGATTGTTAAATCTCACCTAAATCATTTCTTACCTATTTATACTTATTCAATGGTTTATTTATTTATGCTTTGTCAGGCCAAAGGCCAAAAATTAATTATTACCTTTTAGCTACTATTCAGTCAATCAATGATATGTTGGGCCCAAGGCCCATAAAGTATTAACTTCAAATTATTATAATATTGACCAATCCCCATTTACCACGCTAAACCTTCAGATAAAATTCTCAGGAGAAATCGCCTCAACAACCAGTTCTGACAAGCTTAGGCGATTTCTCCCTATTATAACCTAGCCTATTTTCCCTCACCCTACTAAAAGGGCTAAGAAGAAATCCAATAGAAAACTTTTTTATACTTTTTGGTTTATTTTTGCCTAGTTAAATTTAAGTATTTATATTTTCCTGCTAACAGTTTAGATATTGCCTTGGTTCTGTTAAGCTGCCAAGAGATTTGACCCCAACAATGGTCATTCTGTTGAGTGAATTTCCCTAGAGAGAGAATCTCTCCTAGGTGATTAGCTGGTGATACCAGCTTCTAATAAAAGTGCACCCATTAAAGGATTTATACTTCAATTATTACAAAAAAGTGCAATACTGCCTATGCATGGGTTGGTGGTGCACAGCAACCTGTCATTTTTTGGCCGTTGCCAAAGTTCACACAGGCTGGCTCTTCTAGCTCCCTATCTCATCATATTTGTCCCCCTCAAGATCTAGCTCAACATCTAGTGCTCTCTAAGGTAGTTCTTTGTAGTCCCCTAGTTCTCCCTGAGCAACCTGCGCTTCAGCCTTTGGGTCAAGTATGGTAACCTCTTCCCCTTTGTGTGTACAGCCATCATTGAGATAGCTCAGGCGTTGTTTAAGCCCGCCATGCTTAGAAGTTTTCGCTCCTTTTTGGGGTAATTTGACCTAGGGCTATTCTAGTGAATTCCAGGAAATGGTAATGGCGACAATGCTGCTAAAAATATGCCTATTCCCACTATTTGCACTTGGATGTAAGCAGATGCTACTCTAGTAGTTCAGTTTGCAGCCTATCCAACCATCTTTCACTTAGAAACTCCGCTTAGAGCTCCTGAAAATGGTTTGGACGCTTACAGCGCCAATCCTATCCTCCAGTTTATAGTTCCAAATGGGACAGCTTAACTCGCAGGCCAAGCACCTTAGCTACTATCTGCCTATTTCACCTAGAAACCCATTTAAATATCCTCCCCACACCAGGATCCGCACTGTCATTTACCACCTACTTTGAGCCTGGTCTAAAACGGCCACACCCTCTTCCCCTTATGCTTTGTGTTGGACCACTTGAAGCACAAGTGCCCTTCCATTGCCACTGCAGCAGCCTCTGCCAGTCCTCCTTCTGGAAATGTCCCCACTGCCAATCTAGCAAGAGTTTTTGAATAAGATCAAATCTCCTCTCCTCCTCCATCAATCACTGTGGGAGCTGCCTCTAATGAGCTAGCCAATCAACCATCATCATATTGAAAAGTTCAAGAGCGAACTGCTTAACCCTGTAAAATATTCCTTGTTCAGTTGTTTGTGGGCCAACTGCTCACGCCCCAGCCAACCAGCTCCCATTGCTGGTCCATATTTCCTTTTCATCAAGCACTTAAACCCTATAAATTGGTACCAAAAACAATCAGACTTTCTAATGAGGCCTGAATTTGGTTGGCTGGAAAGTCTACAGCCTCTTAAGTTCTTCACAGCACTGCTTTTTGCCCTTGTGAGAGCTACGCAGTATAAAGAACACACCAGCTTTCCATCATAACGGTTGCTGCACCCACCAAAACCCTTTCCACCAAGACCTCCAAAAGGCCAAGGGTCCTTTTGTTGAGTGTATTCACTTCCCTAATCTCTTATCTGACTTCCCTAAGGAAGCCTAGGATGACATTAAGGTGCTCGCATTTTCTTTGGCTGCTCATGCACTGATGCCACAAAGTTGGCGCTGTTTAAACTCCATTATTTAGAAACCCACTAGAAACCAAATTTGTTTTCTTGTGTGCCCAGAAAAAAAAGTATGCCAAAATTCAACTAGCCCAGTACTTTAAGACTTTAAATATTGCAGGACTAATTGATTAAGACAATTTGATGTTCTTTGTTATTCTACCCCAGTATGAAATGTCCACACTCCCATTTTGTCTGCTCTCATGTGTACTGTTAATTTTTGGCATAACATCTTGATTTTGCCGAGTTGGTTTACACAGGGTATTAGTCACGAGCAACCAAATCAGACAATATGGAGATTGCTGACTCTAATAAAAATCTAATAAATGATATATAAAATGATTGCCCCTATTGACACTCTATTAATACTCTAGTAACTGCAGAGTTATCTGCCAAAAGCTCCAAAAGACCCCTACTCAATCTTTCATTCAACTCTTAAATCTTGGTTTCCCAAGCAAATTGCATTCTCTGCTTGGTAATATCCTATTTGAGTTTCCCTTTACTAAAAGCTTTTATCTATCTTGAGGTTTTGGAGGAATTTCCCTTGTTTCACTGAATAATTAAAACTTCTTTTGATTCAATTTTCATCCATATAACTTTGCTGTTAATCTCGAGACTTGTCTTGACTCCCAATTCTAATCTGACGGAATGTATAGTGTATCATCCATCCATATCACCTTCTTAACATTACCCCCCCTTGTCTGGATAATATGCTCCTATTGCTTATATGCTCAAAGTAACTTTGCGTGAACTTGGTTAATAATATGACCACACGCAGGTTCCTTAATGGTGTAGGCATCCATGCCAGTCTTCCCAATTATCTCAAAAAGCCCAGCTCATATGTTAGAAAGCTTATTTTTTCTCCCAAATCCATGTTGATCATGTAACAAGACATGATCTTTTACAGCTAACAGCGGAATTCTGCTCCATCCTTTCTGGTCAGCTGCCTGATCACGAATCTTCTTAGCCAAACTGGTAGAATAGGCTTCTATTTGTAACTAGATCAGCGTTTCCATTAGATTCATTAAAAAACGCTGGGTTTCCAAACCACCAGTGTCCTCTACACATAAGTAAATAAGTTCAGGCAGGGCCAGATGTTGACCATAAAGCAGTTGGAAAGGGCTCTTGCCAGTAGATGAATGATAGCTGATATTATATGCAAACACAGCTGTAGGTAGGATGGTACTCCATTTCAAGGGTTGATTCTTTACCAATTTAAGGAGTATGTTCATTAGGGTTCCGTTGACCCGCTCCACCATTCCATTTGATTCCAGATGAAAAGGTGTAGTAAAAGCTTTGCGGATTGACATTATCTCATTCAACTTGGGCAAGACGTGCAATGTGAAATTGGTTCCATTGTCTGTTAAGATGAACCGCGGGCAGCCATGTCTTTGCATAACACACTTCATAATAAACTTGGCTGTAGTGATCATACCCCAAGTCATTAATTGCCCTGGCCTCTACCCACCTCATTAAATGATTGATTAATATGATTATATACTTAGATCGGGGTTATGCCAGTTGGCAGAGTTCCACATCAAGGGAAATGGTATGCCAGGAGAACCAGGTATCAACCAGCTAGTATGTGGTCTTCTTGTGGTAAGGCTTATCCACTTGACACTGATGGCAACAACTTACCGTTTCCAGCACATCAAAATGCATGCTCTCCTGATAGTAGCAGGTCACAAAAAATCAACACTTTCTGCAATCCTCCATGTCCTACCACCTAATGGGCATCCATATTAATCGTGGGTCTAGCGGAAGGTTTAGGGAAACTCAGCATCAAGTCTCCAATCCACTTATATAGTTCCCCATCATGTAGAAAAGTATCCTGCCTAAACCCATCTAGTACTTTGATCACTTGCGGCTGCTCATCATTTTATTTGTCCAGTACTATTTTAGTATACATAATATCAGCAAAATCTGCCATAATAGCAACTGTTGGTAGTTGTGAAAGATAATCAGTATTTTGATGTTTTGCTCCCAACCAGTGTATAATCTCAAAATCATACACCTGGAGCTTCAGTGCCCAACGTGTGAGGTGTTGTTGAGATTTTTGCCCATATTAACAGCTGACTAGATTACCAGGGACCGCTAGGGGAAAAATTCTCTAATGCGAAGTGAATTGGATATTGGTTGAACCTGATTTGGAGGTTACTATGTTTGGGGGATTTTAGGTTATTTTCCTGAGTCATACCCATTGGAGATTAATCTGGACAAATTCTCAAGATCTTGTCAGGAAAAGTTGCCAAAGAAATAGGGGCATCTGATAGTTGATCAACTATCAGATGTACCAATTTAGATCAGCTGGGTTTTATCACTGACTATTTGGGAATTTAAGGAGTAAGTTGTGAGGCGTGTGATGCCACTTGCAACGAGCAAATTGATCAGTTGGTTTGTGACCTGCCTTAAAGGGTAAAAAGTTACATTACATAAGCAGGTTGCTTGCCAAATATGGTTGGTTTGCTTTCATTGAGAGGAAAACGTTAGAGACACATTTTCCGACCCTTTTCATTTTTGATCTTAAGTATGTCCAATGAAGGAATCATAGCCAGGATGGGGAAGACCATTGCTTCTGAGACGAGGATGTGGAATTAAATGAGAACGGCTGCCTTTTCATTGAGGAGGTGCAACCAAAGGTTGGGCGTCAAATTCCTCACTATAAATTCCCTAAATAATTTTTAATAAAAAACACACAGCTTTAAACTAATTTACAGACATATTACCAGAGTATATATTAGTATACTTTCTCAGAATCCATTTTGAGTTTTATTATTTCTCAAGGAAATTAATGCTGTGTGCAATAATTTGGAGACGCTTTAGGATAAAGAGTAAGTATCTGATCGGGGATCCAGAGAAGAAGCTGAATTGAATTGAGGATTGCTGCCAACAGTGTGTCAAACAAGAGAAACCATAAACATGGATCTGAGCGTATAATTTGAGTTAGGTGGTACCAGGGAACGAATACCTATTCATGACATCATAAGTATATCAAGAGGAAATACTGGCCAAGCGTTGGACAATTACTTATAATACAATTCAACTATTGATAATAATCGCCATACTATTTTTAATGATTATATCAACTACTATCATACAATGTGGAGAATTGCACAAAACCTAAACCTGTGCAGGTAATATATTTATAGGGGTTATTATCCCGAGAAAAATCAGAAAACCTATAAGTTTTAACAATTGATGCTCACTACAAGGGTGTAGTTGAGTTGAAGGTATAAGAACGTAATGTCATATAAAGATGAGATAAGAAACTATGGATGGAGTTGGAAACCATTAACCAGAACGCCCTGAACTCAGCGGATAATCAAGAATTTGCAGCCTTGTAAGAAAAGTTTCCAAGATGGAGGAAGGGGTTGATAATGTCACGAGTTTCAGGAATAAGTTACTTGGAAAAGTAACGTCATATTAAGAAGAATGAAGGGACTTAATTTGAGAAGTCTTGTTTCTATAAAAGGAGTGTGAAGCGGATTGCGTTTGTTTAAGAGCATTCAGTGCTGATATCAAGTGGCTGATTAAACAGGTCAAGGAGTTAAAGACTCACAAATGCTAATGTGAGCCATATGCAGTGACCAATGCTAAAGAAAGAACTTCTAATATGCTAATTGGAAAGACAACTACCCCAAGAAACATGCCACCTGCTTTTATTGCTATTTTGGAGATGACGCCCAAAATTGGTCCCCAAGTGAGCCAAATAGCCAAACCAAGAGAGGTGGCTAGAGAGACCTCATAGGAATTCAAAGAGACACCAACATTGCTGACTTTCCATTGGGATAATGCCCCTTCATCTCAATCTCTTTCTGCTAAGCATCACTTTTCAAAATCAATTCAGCCTGAAATTTAGCTCCACTAAAGAGATTTACGAAAACTATTAGCAAATATGGCGGAAAACCCCGCAAAAGAACCCGCAGGCTATGCCAAACGGGCCAGCACCACCCCCAAACGAAGCAACCCTCGGTTACCCACCTCAGGGTCAACCAGAATCACCCGCTATCAAGCAGCAGCCATGAAAGCAGGCACCACCCCCCAACCTGGAGCTACTTCAACTAGCGCCAGTTCACCTGATCGCACTTCTACAGCCTACACCTAACAGCTCTGTGTGCGCTGCCTCCCACCAACCCGCTGGGCCCCCTACAACCAAAGAGGCCATCACCCACGCTGTTTTAATGGCGTCTGCTCAGTTGAATGCAACTCAGCCCATCCAGGCATTCACCTCCCCCATTGTGTCAGCTAATTCAGCCTCATCTATTAATTCTGACGCCGTGTTCCTGGCTCCCTCCATGAGGGGCGATACCCAGCTACCTGGCCCCCAAACCCTCAGATGTAAGGTTGGATTAGCCGCACATTCTGGTTCACTAAGCACCAAATTGGGACAATCTACTCTTCCCTATAAGGATTCAAATGGTTCGAGTTTTGGAACTTCACACCAGTTCCAAAATCACCCGTCCCATTTAAACCCCGTAATTGGCACTTCTCAAGTCGGCACTTTATCTCCATATGCTGAAAACGACCAATTCACCAATCAGCCAGTGAGTTTTGCCCACGAAATCACAGCAAATACTCAGGCTGAATTTACCCAAATAGATTGGAATGGTGATGAAAGATCGCCCTCCTCCCAATTGGCTGGAGTTAAATCCAATCTAAATGGGCCTCCCCAATTTAGCGAGGCCCAACAATCACCTGGCCCCCAAACCCTCGGATGTAAGGTTGGATTAGCCGCACATTCTGGTTCACTAAGCACCAATTTGGGACAATCTACTCTTCCAATGGGGATTTAAATGGTTCAGATTTTGGAACTTCACACCAGTTCCAATCTCACCCGTCCCATTTAAACCCCATAATTGGCACTTCTCAAGTCGGCACTTTATCTCCATATGCTGAAAATGACCAATTCACCAATCAGCCAGTGAGTTTTGCCCATGAAATCACAGCAAATACTCGGGCTGAATTTACCCAAATAGATTGGGATGATGATGAAACATCTCCCTCCTCCCAATTGGCTGGAGTTAATTCCAATCTGGATGGGCCTCCCCAATTTAGCGAGGCCCAACAAACCGCCCCTCAATTTAATATGACGCCAGCAACTGCTGTAACATTCCAGAAACAAGGGAACTCCACAAACTTGTCCAAACCACCAGCTCACACTCAACCCGCAATTGCAGCCCAAAGCAAACACAAACGTACCAAAGGAGCCACTGGGGCGTGGCAAAAACCTCTGGCACCAACGCTACCTAAAGCTGATCCCCATGAAGTGGCGTTTTTTTGCTGATGTTAAGAAGAAATGGGCCGAAACTAGAGCGCAAAAGCTCTACCTCGCTCAACTCTCTCCCATGCAATTCGCCTTTATTATGGGCATAACCCTGTTGAATTCTATACAGAGGATTACTTCTCATACTTTGCAGCGATTGCGGAGACATTCCCTATTAACACCACCATCCATGAATCAGTGGAGGGCCACTACATCGATGTGAGCTAAACTGAAGCTGCCCTTACTGACCATGCTGCCACCATCCAGGTCATTATTCCACGTGGATCTCTTCGCATCTCCAGCACATGCTCTCACCTGGAGAAAATTTCATGGGTTGCTTTTTCCAACCTACCAACGACTGTTGATCCTGAGTCTCTTAAACTGGCACTCCATCGTGGTTTAATGGAGCTTGGGTCTGTTATTTCAGTGGACTTTAGCGTCCCCTCTTACTATGCTCCCACTCAAAGAGCTCGCACTGCTAGGGCGTCGTTCATCCCCTCCCCCACTGTATCCCGCAACATTGAGGTTATTCCTCGTGTGGCGGTAGTTAGGCATGCCCTGGGTACCTTTTTTGTCGACCCTGATCAGGCGCGCCCCCGGTGTTCATGGTGTAATGCCCTTGGACACTTGTATAGTGGCTGCACAGCTCGAAAACAAGCCCTCTTAGCCACCACCCAGGGGCCTAAACCAGGCCAAAAACGATCCCACGTGGCTGCAGCAGCAATTCCACAACCCACACAATGGGTTCCCATTCAAGACCTGTCCCCTGAGGCCTTACGCCTAGCAGTTGAAACAGCTAACCCCACTATTGGTATGGGATACCTTCGCGCTCATGCCCCCCTTCCAGTGGGCACCCCCTCCAATCTCCCAGAGTCAACTCCCTCTCTCATCAAGCGCAAGGCATCTCCCACAGGGTGCCCCTCATCAGCCACCCCCACTCAGGGCTCCGCGGCACCCCCACCAACCTCCACCAGTGATTTATCGCATCAACCCTCAGCTCCCAATGGAGCTATTCCCACCAGCATGGACTGGCAACCTGCGGCCTGCGGTAGAAGTGCCACCTCAAAGAGTCCTACCCCAACCCCACAGTCCATTTCGCGCGGATCCTTTGCAGTGTTGGAGGAAGTGAATATGGACTCAGACTCATCAAATGGGGACACCGCGGAGGTCACCATTGAGCACCCTCAGGTCCTTCCCCTGCAACGGAGCGGGGGCAGCATCCTAGGCTGGCTTACTGGGTCCTCCGCCCCCCACCCTCTCCTTCCCCTTAGAACCCTCGACGCTCCTCACGGATTGCAGCTAATAGTCAAGCTAAAGGACTCAAAACTAGCCGCCTCACAGCAGCAGTTTAAGCGCTGGCAACCCCCCAGGTCATGGAGGGGAACAGCTATGAGTCCCCATGGCAGCACCCTGGCCCTGCAATCCATCACCACAAATGGGTTGCGGGACTTTAAGTGGAGAGCCCGCCTCCTCCGAAACTTCAGGTCAGCACAAATTGACATCGCTGCTGTCCAGGAGCCCCATATCCTCCCCACGAACAATCTGCATGGGATGAACAGTTTGGAGGAAACTCCTTTTGGACAAACCATGCCGCCCTTATTGTTTTGAATCCCCGGGTTAAAACTCATTCTTTTTCACAATATCTAGATGGCCGCCTCATACTGGCCAAACTCACCACTCCTGACTTCTCCTTCTTCGCTGCAAGCATCTACCTGCCTAATGCAGGTCAGGAGCAAAATTGGCTCTTGGAAGAGCTCGTCCAACTCAATCTCCCACGGAATACAGTCCTCTTAGTAGATTTCAACACAACCATAAGTCGCATCCGTGACTCTTACCCCCCTGCAGCAAAGGAACGCCCTGGATCAAGTCGCCTCCAGGATTTCCTTCGCCTGAGTGGCTTTATAGATGCGCCTCCACCCTCCGCGTCTGGCCTAGGTTGCATGACTAGGATCCAGTATGATGGAGGAGCTTTCCAGTCAGCGTCACGCATAGATATGGCACTGATTGGCCCCCTGCTAATTGGCCGCATCTCCTCTCCCATCTCTCGTGACAACCATCTGAGTGATCACAGGTCACTCACCGTTGTCCTCACCACCACACATAGACCGTCGCGTAGGTTCTGGCCTAGGGTTGCCCCAGCTCTTCTCAACAACTCCTTCACTAAGGAGAAGCTGTCTATGACCATCCGGGAGACTCTCACCTCACCCCCACCCCACCTGCTTGACCACAAGGCTAAATGGGCGGTGACCAAGGAGGGCATCACCCGCGTTGCTTACAACTGTTTCATAGCCCAGATGACTGCAGCTCGCGCCAGAGTCAAAAGGGTGGAAGCCAGAATCAGACATCTAGAGCGAAACTGCCAGCCTTCGCCCTCTCCCAGATGGTTGGAAGACTGGGAAGCGGCGCAGGAAGCACTCCGCTTGGAGCTCACACTGCAGGAAGAACGGGCAGCAAACTTTACAACATCTCATTACTATGCTCAATGGGAACGCCCCACCCGCTTCTTCTTTCAGAAACAGAAAGCCCGGTCAACAGCGCAGGATATTACTGCACTGAAGATTAGCACTACAACCACTTCAGATAAGGTGGAAATCAGCAGGAACTACACCGCTTCTACTCCAGCCTCTTCCATGCCACCCAGGTGGACCCATTGGACATCCAAGACTTCCTGTGGCGGGCTCCAGAGCCGCCCATTGACCCACGGGCTGATGAGGCTCTACTGGCGCCTATTTCCATCCAGGAGGTGATGGAAACCCTTCTGAAACCCACACGGCTTAAAGCCCCAGGCCCAAATGGAATACCCTTCGAGGTGTACCTTCTGGAACCTGCAGTGATAAGCCAGAACCCTCCGCGACCTCTTCGCTGCACTCTTGGTAAATGGCGAGGTCCTCCCCGACTCCAGAGGCTCAATCACGACCCTCAATCACAAGAAGTCAGACCGTGAGAACCTGGCGAACTGGCGCCCCATAGCGTTGATCAACACAGACCACAAGCTCTTCACGAAGCTTCTGGCCAACCGCATCACCAAATGGGTGTCACCTCGCCTCTCCCCATCCCAGCACGGTTTTATTCCGGGGAGGTCGTTATGGGACAACTATAATGACCTTCACGTGCCTTTGACTGCTAACTCTCATAAGGTGAATGGCTTTGTGGCTCTCTTGGATATGGAGAATGCATATGATCGGGTAGCCTGGAAGTATATTGATGCTTCCCTGGCCCGCTTCCATCTCCCACCCGCAGCTAGGCGCTGGATATCAGCGCTCTATGACCAGCTCCACACCAGAGTCCTGGCGCCAATGGGTTTTACAGTGGCAGTACCAGTTGAACAAGGTCTCCGGCAAGGGGACCCCCTAAGCCCTATCCTTTTTAACATCACCCTTGACCCCCTCTTGGCCTCTTTACAGGACAAGCTAACAGGGATTCTGGTCCCAGGTAAAGCCCCCACACGCACCATGGCATTTGCAGATGACACTGCCATTGCATTTGGCTGCCCTGAGGATGTTGCCCTCGGTGCTGTGACCATTGAGAGGTACACCAAGGCGTCCAACGCCATGGTCAACACCTCCAAGACAACAGTTGTACAGGTCGGCTCCCCCACCTTCCCCCACCATCTGGTACTGAACCTGAGCGCGGTACCTTCCGTCACCTGGGAGTTCTCACCAGCCAACAAGGAGTTGCGCTAAAAGACAATGAGGACTTGCTCCTCGCAGCAGTTAACTCCAGGATAGCCGACTGGAACTGGTGGCACATCACCCCCCGGGGTCGAGCTCTGATGGCCAATGTGTTCCTCCTCTCCAAAGTCTGGTTCTTAGCGAACGTCTGCCCATTCACAGATGGCTTTTATACGCGGCTCAATGTACTCCTCCGCTGTTGGATCTGGGGCTCAAACCATCCACAAATGGCCCTCTCAACCATTGCCTGACCCTGCAATGAAGGGGTCCTAGGGCTTCTGGACACGCGATCCCACGCCACCACAATCTTCCTGAAGTTCTTATGGCCGATTGTCTGCTGGGACGCGACCCCCATGCCCCAATGGGCGCCCGCCCTCCGCCAGTCAGTGTCAGCAGCTCTGGGTCTTCCTAGAGCATCTCTGACCTCATTAGGGGAGTGGCTCACAAACCACCCATTCCATCGCCTAAAACCATCCTCTTCCCCCTCCTGGAACCAGGCTCTCCTTGCCCTGAAACGAGTAGGCGCGCGAATCCACCATGCCTTCCCATACAGAAGAGAAGGCCCTGGCCTCAGCCCCCGTCGCCATGCAATTGTGCACAATGGACAAGTTGTCACAACTCACCTCAACCCCCAATATCGTCCTCCCATCCGCCCAAGACTCCTTGAGCTCCTCCCTCCCTCCGTGAGATTTGACCTTAAGGAATTGTGGAAGGACGTCTATCACCCCATCCTGTCAGCAAAGGTGTCCAACACCTTATGGAGGGCGCTCCACTGTTCATACAGGACAGGGGACCGGACTGGCCCTACCTTCCACCACCGAAGCTGCCCCCATTGTGTGGAGCCTATCGACTCCCACCTCCATCGTTTTTTCACCTGTCCAGGTGTCGCCGCATTTTGGCCAAAGGCCCGCGCGCTCCTCCATGCTCAGCCCTGGTCTGGACACCCTGTGCAAGACCTCATGTTTGAGCAGACATTGCCTGGTTGCCACCGACCCCTCCGTGTCCTCGCCTATGCCACAGCCATCTGGACCATCCATAACTCCTTCCTTCGTGCTGCCTTTGACCAGCAGGTGTGGACCCTTCCACACATGATCACCCACTTTCAGGTACACTTTGAGATGGCCCTGAAGGTCTGCACTATGTCGCCAACCCTCCCCCGCTCAGTTGTCACTGCAGCACAGCTCTGGCGCACAAACCTTCCTCCCTTTCTCGATGCCTCCTCCCTCCCCTTCCCTCGCCTCAGGCTCTTAGGAGACCAGGCGTAATTCAATAAACATCGATGAATCCCCCCTTGGGTTGGGACCATCTAGTACTAAAAAAATAATGCCCCTTCATTTTTCCGATTGTTTAATATGACAATGTATGGATATGGCAATTGTCAAAAAGCATTGAAAGTGATGAATTGCCTAAAAACCAATTGTCAAAACCTAATGTTACCCCACCTGGAGGGGAACAGCTGGTCATATGCAAAGGCCAAAGCAGCCAGTATGAAGGAATTCAGAGTCTGACGCACATGTCAAAGCAAAAACAAGAGTTTATGGGCATTCAATTTCATAAAGATGAATCTTTTGCAAGCTTTGCCGATTGTTTCTACCAGAAATCACAAATCCTGGTTGGAGAAAAAGTACTGGATGATCCCGATGCCATAACTGCATTACAAGCAGCCTCTGGACCTACCACAATTTACATTAGATGATATCTTCTGTGTTAACAACGGAAATTACCACCCCTCAGATGGTAGACAATTTGAAAATCTTGGGAGCTACCTTTGATGCCCCAAGTAAGAAGTTTCAAATTAAACTAAGTACAAAATTTGAATTTCACGAAGGGGAACAAAGGCGCTAAGGAGATGAATAATCAAACCATGCCATGTAAAAAGACTGAAGACTTTAAATGGATTAATAAGAAAGAGAAAGTCTGTTACCAGGGCTTTTCTCTCTCGTTGCAAACACTTTTGCAACTTATTCAATTCAAGTCTGATTCTAGTTTGATAATATCACAGAGGAGATTAGTCTGCGCCCATGTCAGGGAGCAGTTGGGCATTTAAGGTAAGAGGAGCAGGTGGTAGGCCCGCGGCCTCAAACGTTTAAAAACGCCCCGGAGAAACTGGCAGAATAGAAAAAAAAATAAAAAACTGGCGGTCACTATTTCCCCAAAATTCCTCGCTTGGCAAGCGCGATGCAACCAGTAAATCAACAAGCCACACTCCCAACCACTCTCATTGGTGGAATATGGAGTCCGTGTGTTTCTGGACATCCAACAAACAGCTTTATGGGAAAAATTTTGTGGGGATGTGCACACTTTTTTCCCAACTGCAGTATACATCACACCTCACTCTATGTCACGTGATTAGCTGGACCTCAGTTTTGAAAACAAGGAGGCAGCAGACAAAGCTGCTGCAGTGCGTGTAGTGATCAACCTCCCCAAAGGGCAATGGGTCATCAAAACCAAACGCACCAGATGGACAAAATCAAACCAAATTTTCCTCACATTTGACTTTTTGCCTACTACGGTCAAACATGCCATTTTGGAGCAGCACCTGAAAGATGGTCTCACTGTATATGGCGAAACACAATCTTTTGAGATGCAACGCTTTACACTGATTCCACACCTGTGCACCAGCAAAGCCATTGCAGTTCTAACCCCAACTGAGGAGATCGCAAAGGACCTAACCCAGATCCCACACTCCACATATATCAATATTGAAGGGCATACCACCCACCCTTTCCGGGTAACCGTGGACAGCGCACCCCCCCATCTGAACCCATTGTGACGCGTTCAGCCATAAGGCACACGCATGCACCACCAAGGAGGGCATCACATTCTAAGAGCACCCCTTGGCGGCCATGGCCAGTGGAGAGGCGCACTACAAACCAACCACAAGCACCAAAGAGGCTTTCCCATGGGGAGCACAAGGCTGCTACCTACTGGTAAAACCTATCTCCCCTCAAGAGTGGAAGAATGACAAACAGGCCTGCAGGGCCGCGGCCAAGGATCGGCCAAAGTCACCTCCACTATCCCACACTCCCAATGCCAGGAGGACATCGAAACCTTTGTGGTGAAAGCAACTCGGGAATCCATCAACCAATCATATTGGGAAGCCCATGCCGATTGGGCCAACCAATCTGAGGATCTGATGGGTGACTCAATCTCACCTGACCTTTGCAACCAAGCTCTGGTTGAAACTGATTTGGTTTCCAACCTACCTGAAAATTTTTTTTTGACCCAAACATTGGTGCACCAAACTCATCCGCACCACAAAAAATTTACTCAACGTCAGAAAAAACAAAAAGTGAAGGCAAAAGCCAACGTGAACCTTTCTGCTAAAATTAACAAAACCACCGATAGCGTTGCTGCAAACACCCACACTGCCATGAAGGCCCATGGGGATCTAGAGGAGGCTAGTGGGCTTGGGTGCCCACCCCCTTGCACCTAAGGTGTGATGGGAAAAAACTTTCACTTTAGGGACATTGAATATCGCCGGACTCAAGGCCTCACTGTCCTGGGCTAGGAAACTGAGTTTTTTACAAAAAAATTTACCCATAGATATCCTAGCCATCCAGGAGTCCCACTGTCCGCGAGGTTCTGAGGATGCTTGGAAAACCATGAATCTCCCTTCCCTATCCTTTTGGTCAGAGCACTGTGGGGTGCTAGTTTGGAAAAACAATTTTTTTAAATTTTTATCATTGGAATCCTTCCTCAATGGCCGAGTCCTCATTGTCACTTTCTTGTGGGTGACGTGGCACATGCTACTGTCAACACCTATGCCCCACCTGTGCACGAAAGCATCAGGAATTTTTCTCATCAGTCAAATCCCTCCCATTACCCAGACCCTTTTGTAGTTGGCAACATAAACTGTTGGCTGAACACACTCACGGAATGTTGGCCTTCCTCCTCCCATGCCCCCAGGGTCACGTAGAACTTCGCGTTCTAAAGGCCACCCTTGGGTTAATAGATGCACTGCCGCAGCAAGCCCCACTGCTCGAAAAAATGATGCGCTCCCACATCCACAACAGCCAATTAAGGTCCATGACCCACATTGACCTTATACTCACGCCAGCGAAGTTTCAATCTCACATTTCCCACTTCCAAACAACAAAAATTGAATTCTCTGACCACCAGATGGTCTTGATAACCTACCACTTACCTGTCACAGTGGCTAAGGCCCCACATTAGTGCAAACTCCGCCCTCCTGAACTTACGTCGCCAGAATTTTCCACTTGGGTGGAATCAGCAACTTTGGCAAAAGAGTTTGCTACACCGTTTTGCATGGACCCAATTTCCACATGGTCAGCTTTCAAAAAGGATACCATCCGCCACTCTCGCCACCTCTCCTACTGACGCTCATGAGCCACATTGGCCATCATATAGCGCACTCTGGCAGAGTTGGCACACCTGGAGTCCAACATCCCAGCCACAGGCTACAGCCCTGCATGGGGCCAGAAGTGGGCGGAGGAAGCTGCCCACCTCAACGTGCTTGAAAGCAACACAAACATCAGGTTTGTGTTCAGTACAGGGCCAAACGCATTACAGAGGGCGACAAGTGCACCGCATATTTTTTTAAAAATTCTTTGCACCATGCCAGAGCGTGGCCTGCACACAAGTGTGGAGATTTGATGATTCCATCGCGGATACGCCAGCTGAAGTGGCAATTTAAAATACAAAAGTATTGCTCCAAGTTATATTGATCTGAACCAATCAGCCGGCCAAGGTGGCAAAATTTTTTGACTGAACCCACATCCACACCATTTTCTGATACCCAGAATTAATGAATTTGATTACTCTGAATGAACTCTGGACAGCCATCCGCGGTGCACCAAATCAGAAATGCCCAGGCCCAGTTGGCATTCCATATGAATTCTATAAAAAGTACTTCAAATATATATCCCCACTGCTGCTTGCCTCCATTAACCAGAGCCTTCTTGAAATGCGCCTCCTACCAGGAGGACAAGAGGCCTTCACCGTCACACTCTTCAAGAAAGGGGACAAGCTAGACTTAGACAAATGGCACCCCATTTCTTTAACTAACATGGAACAAAAATTTTAACTAAAATCATGGCTAACCGTTTAGGGATTGTAGCATCTGCCACCATCTCCCCAGAACAATTCAACTTCTTACCCAGAAGGTCAATTTGGGACAACGTGCACTCTGTGGCTAATGCATGCCAGTCCACAGCCTCTGGGGCACTTATATTCTTGGACCAACAGAAGGCCTATGATAGAGTAAACTGGGAATACTTCAGGGCCTGCCTCCATCAATTCCGCTTACCCCCTCACTTCATCAACTGGGTGATGCTGCTCATGGAATCTGCAACAATGGCAGTGCATGGCCCTGGCTTCCTAACGGAAGTAGTCCGCCCTCAAAGGGGCTTACGACAAGGGGACCCCCTTAGCCCACTCTTATACAACTTCAGTCTTGACCCACTACTTCAAAACGTGAATGCCCACCTCACTGGGGTCCATGTACCAGGCCAAGCCCCAATCAAGATGATGGCGTTTGCAGATGACTGTGTGGTTGGGGTGTCTAATAATGAAGACGCAAGCGCGCTTGAAGCTCTAATCCAGGAGTATTCCCGGGTAAGTAATGCTGCACTGAACGCTTCCAAAACCAAAATCATCCTCCTTGGTCAGTATCAAGCCTGCTGGGCCCCAGCGACCAGTTCCCGCCTGGCCCATCTGCTCGCACACATGCTCGCCCTCCCTGCTCACCCCACACCGCCCCACTAGTGCTCCCCTTCGTGTCACGCCCTACTTTAGGGCCTGTCCGCCATCTGGGTGTGTGGGTGGAGGCAGGAGGGTATGCATCAGCAGTAATGGAAAGTCGTATTCTAGACAACGTGACGAAGCACATCGCCTCCCTCAGAGCCCACCCTACTTCCCTTACTGGCAGGGTTATTTTAGCCAACTCTATGCTCCTCTCCAAAGTCTGGTTTGGAGTCCACGCCATCCCCTTCTCCCCAAGCTATTTCAAATCCTTGTATGCCCTTCTGCAAGGATGGCTTTGGTCAGGCCGCCCACCACCAGTACGACTAGAGGTCATGTTTGGCCCTCATCATCATGGTGGCATGGGCCTGCATGACTTCAAAGCCCATGCTGCCAAGATCATGGGCACCTGGATTGCGGCTGTCACCGCCCCTACGCTCCCCTCCCAACACTGGTCCCGCGCGGCCCACTCAAATTTCTCCCGCGTCTTGGGCCTTAACAATCCATTGAACCCTCACTCCTTGATGAAATACCTGGCTTCCCACCCATTGGCCACAGGTCCCTAAGGTACTAAAACCCACTACAAACGAATCCTCCTCTCCATGCGGAGCGCTGAGTAAAGAATTCATATTAGTGGACACACAGCCCAGAGAGGCCGCCCCTCTCCTCAGTTCACACAAGAGGTACAGAGGTTACCCATTTAAGATGGCGTGATCCCCACACGGCCCCATGTCCTATCCAGGGTGGACTACCTGGACATGATGGACATCCCTTATTCCACTAAGACCCAAAAGACTATCTGGAAATACGCACACCACCCTCTGTTGCAGCCTCAAGTCCGATCCCATGTGTGGCGCTGCCTGAGGCGGGTGTATCGTACAGCTGAGCGCTCTAACGCTTTACACTCATCCTGTGTCGTGTGTGGCCAGTATGGAACGCTGTTCCACCGCCTGGAGAAGTGCCCCACCTCTAAAGTGATATGGCGCGAAGTTCAACTTCTGCTAGGCCAGGATCAAACACATCCCTTCAGTCTGTCAAGAGATATGTTTGCTTTATCAATGGCCTCCCCCCTTCCACCCTCCCTACGAGCTCTGGTGGTTGCAATCGCCATGTGGACTATCCACACGATTGTCTTGGATGCCATCGCAGGCTCCACCCCCACTCTCCCAGAAGCTGTCCACAGATTCTGGTCTCATTTGGTGGACCACTTTCAGGCGTGGATGTTTGGATACCTCCCACTGCATCACCGACAGCCGGTCTCCTCCTAGTTCCCAGTTTGGTTCATAAAATTAGACTCTTTCCTCCACACGTGTTCAATTGTGGCTACGGCCCCTTCACACGTTCCTTCCCCTTCCCCATAGTGGCGTTCCCGCTGGCAACAAGAGATAGCATCGCTTCTCTGGGGTGCCTTCCCTGTTACTAAGTTTTGTTTCTTTTGGGTCAAATTTGGAAGTGTCCGTCCCATGGTCGGCCTTCCTCGCAATAAATTTAGAAAGTCTGTTACCAATGCGGAGGAAAGGAACATTTTTGTACATTGCAAGAAACCCAACGATCAAATCAACGTAGTACAAGCAAAAGAGTCTGAAATCGCAAAGGAGTTGGGAAAAGGGCCTGCATCCTAGACAGGGAACAGTCTAAAGCTGCGGAGAAGCCTATTCCTCATGCTATTATGCATGAGAAAATTGACATCAGTGATCTGTTTGTGGATGAAGACATATAGGATCAGCTGTATCAAGTAGACAATTTAAACGTGAACATAGTAACAAGATCTGGGGCAAAGGGGATCAACCCTGAGATATTAATAGAAGTTGCTTGGCTATATTCCCAACAATTTGCAGATAAGATTCAAGCTGCAGATAATCCTGAAGAATTGACCAAAGTTTGATTGGATGAGGCAAACCTGACATTCCCCCTCAGCGCAATTAAGATTTCATTCCCTGACTTATTGGTGCAAATCATTCACACCCTTGATTTAGCTAATGATGCTGCTATACACTCAGTAAGTACTATCTTACAATACTCTGAGTAAACATATATATATATACTAGTTAATCGAGTACAGTTGAGGGCGATTGTTGACAGTGGAGCGCCCATTATTATTGTCTTAACCAAAATGTTGAAGAGGAAGAAGATCTCGCTTGACTTTAAACACAAGAAAGAGCACGGGAAAGCTGGGCCAAATACCACCATATCATGTGGAGCATATAGCGCTCTGAAATTTGATTTAGATTCTTGGTGGTATCTGCGCCAGCAATAGGTTTGGCCAACCAAAACTATGACATTCTGATTGGGACGAATTTTCTATGGAAGTACGGAGTTAAATATAACTTAAAGAATAATACGTAGACCATATTGAGTCAGACGTTACCATTGGTCTATCAAAAGTATGGGGAAACTCCACTGAGTAGGAGAAATAACTTCATGAACTTGATATACAATGATGGAATTGTCCCAATTCAATAACAGCTAGTTGGCCGGAAGCAACAAGAGATACCAATTAAAATCCTAGAAAAAGGGGAATTCAACTGAAGATCAAGAATGTGAAAACCATACCACCAAGATCACAAATATTAGTCAACATGGGGTCGACATTAGAGATACCAGAGCTGCTGTATGGGGAGGTTGGAAGCCCCTGGAAGAAGTCCAGAGTGGAGCCTTGTGTGGCTCCTTTAATAATAATGCTGGGCCATGGAGAAAATTCAAGTTCTCCTGGCAAATTTAAGTGAAAAATTGATGAAGATTGAGAAAAATCAGATCATTGTGTTTGTTCACTAAAACCTGGCAGCTGAACTGAAGAAAAACCACAGTTTTAGGACCCTCGATGAAATGTGATTACTGGCTGGGGTAACTGAGATCATCAATCTATTAGTTGATTGAGAGCAACTCGCTGATCTGAAGGAAGGACAGCAGGAGGAGTTTCTCAAATTATCAAAAAATATTGGGAAGTATTTGCCCAGGACAACCACGATTTGGGATGTGAGGTATGTGATCCACAAGGTCAATACTGGTAAATTTACTGATCAGGGTAAGACTATTTTAATGGTCAAAGGTGGTTGAAGAAGTAGTGGAGGAAGAAAACAGCAAACTTTTGAAGTATGAGCTTCCGGTTCCGTTGTTGAGTCCCTATGCGATTCTTAATCTTATTGTAAAGATGAAGGATGGCTCTAATTGGGTGGTGATTGATTATAAGAAGCTGAATAAGATTACGAAGAAGTTCTGTACCCCCTACCAAAGATTGATGATGTGCTAGATCTATTGGGGAAAGTGAAGTTTTTCTCCACAATGGATCTATTATCAGGATATTGGCAAATAGATTTTCCAAGAAAAGACCAAGAAGAATGCGTGATTATCACTGCGCAGGGGCTATATCAACTGATGAGGATGCTCAGGGTCTGTGCAATGCGCCTGCGACGTTCTTAGGGGGCCATAGACGTTATAATAAATGACTTGAAGTTGTCATACGTCCTGGTATAATTGTACAATATCAATTTTGTTCAATAGACGTTTACTGACCATTTTCACCACTTAGAGGAAGTGGTCAAAAGGTTATCCATGGCTAACCTGAAGATTAAGCTGAGGAAGTGTCACTTCTTCTAGAAAGAGTTGGAATACCAGGTATTTGTTATCAACTTTAGTGGACTGCAGCCGCAAGCCCAGAAGATTGAAGACAGAACAAATGGCTGTGCCGAAGAGTGTCCTAGATATCCAAGTGTTCTTTGGAATGGTCAGATACTATAGAAGATTTATTCATGATTTTGCCAGAATCTTTGAGCCCTTATTCAATCTGTTGAAGAATCCAAAGAAAAGATTCATTTGGAATGAAGCATAGAAATCCTTTAATGATTTACGCCAGTTTTTGATAAATTCTCTGATTTTGAAATATCTGAGTTTTTATTGAGAATATAAAGTACAAACTGATGCTTTATTGATGACAATTAGCGCCGTTGAAGCCAAACAGATGAACTTGGGGACAAACATCCAGTGGCATTTGTGAGCCAGACACTCTCAGCCGCTGAGAGGAACTATACTTTAACTGAGTGTGAATGCCTTGCGGCCATTTATGCCTTTGAAACAGTCTTGGGTGTACATCCATGGAATGCA
This sequence comes from Massospora cicadina, assembly GCA_022478985.1. NCBI lineage: Eukaryota > Fungi > Entomophthoromycota > Entomophthoromycetes > Entomophthorales > Entomophthoraceae > Massospora > Massospora cicadina. The sequence goes on from JAKSZP010010577.1 coordinate 144,180, forward strand.
CTTAAAAGTGGTGACAGACACTCCTTGTTGCATTGGATTCACAATTTACGAGAACCAGAAGGATGACTGGCCTGATGGGCATTATAGTTAAAGGCTTACGTTTATGAGATTGTCCACCAAGCAAGGGCTTATCATTTGATTGCAGATGGCTTATTGCGGTTACCAATGGTCCAGATGGTATACCAGCAGGTGAATGAGTTATTCCAGAGAATGGTCGACGGAGAAATTGGGAACAAGCCCTGAGAAATCCAAGGTGCACTTTGAAAAGTGATGAAAAACACCGAGACCATTGATAACAAGTTTTCAAGATGATTAATGGGAAGCACTTACTATTCCTGAAGGCGTCAGAAAGAGCAGCTATCGTTCAAGCCACTCATAGGGTTGTTGGGCATGGAGGCCTGAGAAAATCAACTGACTATAACTGCAAAAACTACTGCTGGGAGTCAATAAACTATTATGTCGCAGATTATTTGGCTTGATGTGTGGAGTGCTAGTTACACAAGACACATAAGAATATGACTGGATACCAACTGTTTCACCCTGGATTTGCTTGGCATACGGTGTCCATTGATGTGATGGGACCACTGATGATGAGCACAGAGGGAGTCAAGTACATAATAGTTGCGATTGATCATCTGATGAGATGGGTTGAGATGAAGCCCTGACAAAAGTAGATGCTACCAGTACTGCGAAGTTCATCCTAGATCAAGTAGTATACTGACATGGATGCCCGCAAATCCTGCTGAGCGAGAATGGGACAAATTTCACATCTCATGTAATCCTGCAATTAAATAAAATAATGGGGATCCGAGGAGTTGTGTCTGTACACTACCAGCTGGAGATGAATGGACTGGTAGAACGAGTTAATGGGACGCTGGCCATGATGCTGAGGAAGCAGTCACAAGAAGAACTTCTGTGTGGGGAATGTACCTGATTTTGGTGACATTTGGCTCAATATTAGTCATCATATGGTGATGGAAAAAATGCTGTTTGAGTTACTATATGGGAGAAAGGTCGCGTTGCCACCAATTTTATATTTGGTAGTGGAACCAACATTATAGATTAGTGCCAATCAATACCTGAACTGATTGACAAATATCCTGATCAAAATGCAATAGCAATCATTCAATATGACTTTGAAGAAAAGGATACAAGCAAAAATGAGAGGATGATAAGAACTGCCCAGCCTTAACAGAGTACTGAATAGGCAAAAGAGTTGCCCATTGCAATACGCATGGTTTTTGGGAGAAGAAACAAATTGGATGCATTGTAGTTGGGTTCGTTCAAGATTATCACCAAGATGTTAACTGATGCCTACTCCAGCAAGAACCTCTTGGATGGAAGGATTGTAATTCAAGTCCATGCTAAGTATTTTAAGCGATGGATTGAGGAAAAAGATAATAAATGGGAGTTCCTGAAGGACCGCTGAACCATTAAATTGGTTATGTTCTAATGATTTAGTCAAGTCCATAAAAAAGACCGCTGAATCAATCTAGATGGGTAGATCTTAAAAAATAAGACCTCTGAACCATAGAAAACTGTTAGTTTTAAGAATACCTAGGTTCCAGTTAGGAGGAATAAAATAAAAAAATGGACCGCTGAACCTAAAAAAGGTCAAGTCCCATGGAAAAAAGAAGAATAAAAATAAAAGAATGATAAAAAATAGGGAAGATTATAAAAAAATGCATAGAAAAATTGATATATTTTTTATTCTTTATTTTTTATTTTTTATTGGTTATCCTTGATTTGAGGGATAATCTTGCCTATGTCACCTCTTGGTGAAGGGAGGATGGATCATACTAGGAGTAAATAACCCATCAAAATCTATGTGAGATTGGATGCTAGTGTGAGCTAGACCTACTTAAAACCAAGTTTGTTAAGCGGATGCAGATCCCTGTGAGAAATCAACTAGGGGAAGAGAAATTGAAATGTCAGAAGATGCCAAATGTGATACACCAGAGTGGGGAGGGAAGCAACAGTACAAGAGGAGGCAGTTGGCAAATAACCCTTAGTAATCCTGATATGGCACCAGAGCCAGAAGATTGGCCTTAAGTGCTTGCCAATGGGCTTCACTAAGATCACTGTACATATAGGCTGGCAATGAGCAGGGGATACTAGGTGGGGGTTGCCAAATCATGACCCCTATAAAAGTCATCAGTGGAAGATATGAATGGGACATACCAGAAACAAAGTTTGTAAGGAGCAAATGGAATCCTGTAAGCACTGATTATGAGCTTTTCAGAAGTGAAGCATAAAGAGCTATGGAAGCCAGGTGAGGCTGGAAACTTTGTGGCCCAACTTCAAAGAACTTGGATGGCGTAGCGAAGAGCATAGGCTGCAATATATAATCTAGGATGTTTTCAAGATTGGAAGAATTCAGAGCTAGGGACAAAACCTCAGAGACTTGGGCCCTTAATTCTGCATAGGGGAGTTCAAGGTTTACGTTGTTGCCAATGGTTAGTTTGGTGGCCAATACAGTTGGCTTTTAGTATTGACTGAGTCAGAAGAGGAAATCCGGAAGCAAGTCTGATCTAGAGAGGAATAAACAATTGAGAATGAAGGGCATTGCTTCAGGAGGTTTGAGAATAATGTTAAGAATAGCTGCAAAAGGAGCTGAATTCAGGAGAGTCTCAAAATCTAACTCAGGAATCACAACAGAGGAAGGATTGATTGCGAGTTGTTTGAGACAATTGCTACCCTGTTTTCAGCAGGGTTGGTTACCATTTCTGGTAATTTCCATGGAAGGACTAGCTACTGATACTTGACTAGTAGTTCGAATCCTAGAAGGATTGTAGAAAAGGTTTAATTGGAATTTCGTGAGAAATACAATAAACAGGTGCTACAAAGTCTAAAAACTATTAGTTCTGTGGCTCTAGCAAAGGTTGACTCAATTGCAATGAAGTTATTAGTTCTGTTGCTATGGATAATGCCAATTGAATATACAGAATCCTGTACAATAATAGACCAAATTATACTACGTGATATGAGAATTGATTTACTTTATGAGTTAAAACCCAGAGATATTTATAGGGAAAAATTTATGGTTCTTTGTGAGAATTTCCTTAATTCACCCAAGGTAAGATCTTTCCTACCAGAGGACCGATATTATTGATTATCATTATTATTAAAAAAGTTGAGATGATCATATCTAATAGAGCTCTTGTTAGATGCAATCAAACTTCTTAGCGAGGGCTTAGCCTCTTTGAAATGATTAGTCATTTTGGATTGCTAAGTCGTCTCAGATTGCTGAGTTTCTTTGGTTGGTTAGACTCACCCATAGTAGGAGGCTGATAACTCCAAAGGGTCTTTCTTTAGTCAAATTGAGAATTGAAAATATTCGTCTTATATTTTTCAATCTCATTATACTGAGATATTAAGTATTGATCTAGAGTAATTTTGGTCATCTTAGTCCTATCTCCAACAGGTTCCGTCACACAGATCTACTCATCCACTGGAAGAACCAAAAGTCTTGATAAGACAAGCTATTGAGCAGCTTTTGGTACTAAGATTCAGAATTTGACATATGAGCTGGGCGAAAGGGGGACGTTGGACTTATATGATAGTCGACATTATGTACTCTGAAATCAATTAAGCTCCAATTTTGGAGAAAATAATCCCAAAGCTAATGGGATTAGCTCTCCAGAGAAGAACTAAGAATGAAATGAGCCAAGAGGTTATCAAGGGAAAATAATAAGGGCGAACATAAATGAGCATTCTTAATTGGGCCATGAAATGAACATTGATGGTAAGAATCTCCTTTTGAGGACAAGGAGAAGATCAGGAAATCAAGGACACTGGACCTAGAATACTGAATACAAAAGCGGCTAATGCCCTAATGGGGGAAACTAATTCCTGGAATTGATATCATCATGATTAGAGTAATCATCCCGGCATGACAGAAGGTCATGGGGACGAGCTCTGAGTAGGTGGTAGCAAGGAGGAAAAGGAAGAGAGCCGCATGCTGAAGGTCATCCCAAGCAGTGTTGAGTACTGATGATCATACTCTGCTTGAACAAATGAACTATTTGCCATGTCCAAAGCGGTGTTCTCCTGCCACAATCTGGTCTTGCTGGAAATCTAGGCAAAAGAGGGGATATGTTGGGTTTTTGCCCATATTCCCAGCTGACTAGATTACCAGGGATCGCTAGGGGATAATTCCCTATAGAAAAGCGTATTAAAACCTGTTAACCCTGATTTTGGGGTAGCTATGTTCAGGGGATGCTAGATTATTTGCCTGGGTCATATCTGTCGAGGTCAATCTGGACAAATGCTTAAGTCCTTGTCAGGAAGAGTTGCTAACAAAATAGGGGCATCTGATAGTTAGTTAACTATCGGGTGTACTAATTGTTTACAGTTGGGTTTCATCACTGACTATTTGGGAATTTATGGAGTAAGTTGTGAGGCGTGTGATGCCATCTGCAACTAGCGAATCAATCAGTTGGTTCACGACCTGCTTTAATAGGTAACAAGTCTCATTACCTAATCAGGTTGCTTGCCAAATATATTTGGTTTGCTTTTATTGAGAGGAAAACGTTAGAGACACATTTTATGACTCTTTCCATTTTAGGTCTTAAGGATGTCCAACAATGGAATCCTAGACAGGATGGGGAAGACCATTGCTGCTGAGACAAGGATGGGTTATTCAATGGCAACGGCTGCTGTTTCATCAAGGAGGTGCCAACCAAGGATTGGGTACCAAATTTTCTGCTATAAATTCCCTAAATAATATAATAATAAAAAATACGCTACTGTACACTACTTTACAGACTTATTAGCTGAGTATTATCTTAGTATACTTTCTTGGAAGCCATTTTTAGTTTTATTCATTCTCAAGGAATTTTTTGATGTGTGCAACAATTGGGAGATGCTTTAGGATAAAGAGTAAGGATCAGGGCGGGGATCCAGAAAAGAAGCTGAATCATTTTGGGGATTGTTGCCAACAGTGTGTCAAACAAGAGAAACTATAAACAGGGATTTGAGCGTAGATTGAGTTAGGTGGTACCAGGGAACGAATCCCTATTCAGGACATCATAAGTATTTCAAGAGGAAATACTGGCTGAGCGTTGGACCAATTTCTAGTACTTTAATTCAACTATAGATAATACACACCATATAATAAATGATTATATCAACTACTATCATACAACGTGAAGAATTGCACAAAACACAAACCTGTGCAGTTAATATATTTATAAGGATATTAACTGAGAAAATATGAAAACCTATAAACTTTTAACAGCCGTCCTTCAGGTTCATGGAGATTCTGCAGCCAAACGCAAGGATGCATGATTTAAGACCACATGGAATTTACCTCATGCAGATATACCCAAAACTGTTTTTATGCATAAATCACCGCCAAGCACTCACACTCAGTCACAGTGTAGTTTCGTTCATGACAGTTTAAACTTTGACTGCAAAACGCGACAGGGTGCTCCAAACCTTCATCATCCTTCTGGGATAATATTGCCCCTATAGTGGAGGGCAATGCATCTGTTTTTACTATGATTTTTTTTGAAGTTGGGGTATTGCAAAAAGAGTGCACTCACCAATGCGGTTCATAACACATCAAAAGCGTTTTGGCATTGTGTATCCATTCAAATTGCATATTTTTAACAATTTAAAGAGCGGTGCCCCAATGCAACTGAAGTTAGAAATGAACCATCAGTAGTACCCAACCATCCTCAAGAACACTTGAATATCCCATCTATTATCTGGGCGGGTCATCTTGCTTATCACTTCCACCTTTTCTAGCTGTGGCTTAACCCTTTTGAATTCACTCTGAACCCAAGGTATTCTAATTGCTCTTTAAAAACTGACCCTATAAAGCTTGATTTTAATATTAGCATTAGTGAATCAGCAGAACTTTTGTTTCAGATAGCAAGATGCTCTTTAAATGTTCACAAGAACACATTGATATTACCAAGGTAAACTAAGATGAAAGACAGCTTCAATTCGCCTAAAATCGTATTTATAGCAAACTGAAACATGGCCAGGGCGTTGCACAAACCCTGTGGCATATATGTCAGCTGGAATAACCCCTTTTAAGTGATGATAGTGCATTTCTCCCATTCCACCAATGGCAATTTGACCTACCAGTACCCTGAGATCAAATCCATGGTGGAGAAATAATTTGCTCCTCCCAATAGATCTAATGCATCATCAATCCATGGAAGGGGGTAGATAACTTTCTTCAGTATACTATTGAGCTTTCAATAGTCCATAACCACCCAATTTTTGCCATCTTTCTTTCTTTACAATGAGCACCAGCAATGCCCACGGACTGTTTGACAGCTCTAGCATCCCTTGTTTGATCAATTTATTTACCTCGTCTGAGACAACCTCTTTCACCGCCTTTGAGCATCTAATAGGCTGCAATCAAATTGGAGGGTGATCCCCCATATCTATCCAATGTACCACTCCTTGAGCACACCCCAAATCATGATCATCATATGCAAAAAATATCCCGGTGTTTTACAAATAAAGTTATCGCCTTATTTTGCTATTCTATCAACAATACATTTAGCCCTTCCCGCAGAACCACTGTCATTACAACAAATGATGAATTTTCCATTAGGCTGATGTCCTCCCATGATCTGAAATCATGAATATGACGAACATCATTTAAAGGAGTCAATTGTAGATAAGCCATCACTTGGTGCCGCTAGATCGTTATTGTCTCCTTCTGAAAATACGCTAGCTGTACTTTCACCTCTTCATTCCCAGGTAACAGTAGCCCTGGAGCCACATGTGGTTAAAGCTGTGATTGCTAGTGGGTCCCACAATTTCTCGTATAGCCCTTTAGGGATGTCAATTTCAAGCTTGGTTCCTATTATGCACTGGTGTCCAGATGGTAGGCTCAAAGAGCTCGCTGATCTGAGCGGAATCCCTTTATACTCATAGATCTGATTTAAGAGGGATCTGGTTCTACGCTTCATTCTCCAATATTGGACAGGAATCACCTTGTCAATGTATGCCAGATTGATTTGACTGGAGTGGAACAGATCCGTTGGTATTTTTCTAGAGGTAAAGTAAATGAGAATCTGTTGTCTAAAATACTAAGGGTTTCCTCCGCCATATCTACCACAGTTCCAAATCTTTTCATGAATGCTGCACCGATTAGCATATTGTATTTACTATTTGGGTAAACCCACCACTGGAGCGGAAGTCCTAACCAACCCAAATCGCAAAGGCAACATGCAATATGCTCCTTCTGACACAGTACTTTGTGTCCCTGTGGTCTCATATACTACTCTGTGATTAACGTTCAGCTTCATCAGAAGCCTAGCCACCAACCTGGTAGAGATTATATTCTCAGGGGCCCCAGTGTCTATGATAGCTCAGATTTTTGTGTTCTGAATGAAAATGTCACAGTAGGTGCACTCTGAATAAGAAGAATTATCAGTGTTTATTACGTGCATGTCCAAAGGCTTTTTGTTGCTAAATTAAGGAAGATAAGCCCATACTGACATGAGGATACTCCATAGTGTTTTCTTTGACCAGAATTGATATGTTAACCCCTACTAGAGGGGCAACGTCTGTTGAGGGTTCTGCATTGCTTATGCTGGTTTGTTCCAAGATCTGCCATGTGTATGGCTTCTGCACATCCTGGCGGAACTCAGAGCTTGGGGAGAATAACCACTCTCTGGAACGGAAGATGGGTCATTTGACAGAAGCTGTTGGTATAGCAAGTTGTCCAGCTGAGTTCCGAGTCCTATGTGAAGAGACTCTTGAGAATTATTGGTAAAATTGAATTTGAATTAGCGAGGAAGAGCGTTTTGTCTTTACTCCATTTGAGCTTTTTACTGCTTGATCTTCCCAGATGGCATCAAATACACCTGCTGGTTGCCAGGGAAATTACCCACACTAATACCCTATTCATTCACAAAGGAAGCAAGAATTCATAAATTGGTTCAAGACTATAACTTGCAGCGGAAGGACCAGTTTGAAAATAGATGGTTTTATTAAAAGGTCAGGGACAAGCCAGCTGAGCGTATATAGGACAAAAAGGATCTGCTGATATATAAGATTGAAAAATATGTTGTAACAGTTTATAGCTCAGTCGCTGTGGCCCATATTCTGAGAAGTAAACTCCGGCGACAGTAGTGATCTTTTACTCTACATTGGGGGCGCTGAACGTGGCGGAGAGACGAAATAAAGTCTTCATGATTCAAATAAGCCCCACATCATCGTCCAAAATGTAAGACATAGCATTATGTAGATCCTGGTATGATTTGACTGCCACCATCATCACTATACCTACATCCTCAGCAGATAAAATGTTGGCTTCTATTAACACATGCACTTCCTCCAAGAATCTTTTAGCAAAATTTAACAGAGACTTGTTTTGGTGGAACTGTACAGTCAGGAAGTCAACCTTTCATTGAGCCAACATAGCTGCACCCCCAAACAGACAGAGAACAGTCGCTTTTACCTTTTCAAAAGATAATAAGCTATTTGGAAAGTAACAGGTGACTTGATTGGTGCTCTGCACGTCCAAAGTGGACAGCAACAGTTTCGATTTCCGCTGATCTGAGGCCTCTTCCATTGCGAATTTAAATTGCTTAAAATAGCCATGCATATTCCCATCAAGACTGAAGGGTGGTAATTTCTCGATTTCAAACATCCTCGCCTCTCTCCAAGCTCCATATGCAAGGAGCAGCCAAATTGGGTTCTGAATGACTAGGGGAAATATACCTTGTGAGCTGTTGTAGGTATGGGCGGATGGAAGCAAATCTGCCAAATTGGACTCAGAAAAAGTAGGGTTGCAAGAAGGGTCTTCCACGATCCTTGAGGGATACTCGTTAAACGATTCACAGCATTCCTCCCTAAATCACTGCTAACTGTACTGTTTCCCCAGTTCTGGCTTGCTCAACAAAATGTTCGTTGATTATCTGTTCTGCTTTAACTGAGCAACACCTACACTGGCCATCTTGAAATTCTTGTTGAAGTGTCTCATACTGATTTTGCAACTCACAATGGAATTCCTGTTCAGAGTCCAGCTTCCGCTCCACCTCCTGAAGTTGCAAGAGAACGTCCTCAACTGTGCTCTGCATTCTTGCGTGCTACCTGCCAGCATCATGTGCTTGTTGGTTAGCATCATCTACTTGGTTAATGAGAGCAGCTCATTCTTGCACCAGTTCCTTGTTGGCCTGTCAAAGGGTATCCATATGTACTCACATATCTGCATACTCTCACATCTCAATAAACAGAAGAGGAATGGCTTGACTGCACTAGGCCTAACTAACGGTTTCCAATTGTGTAACCCAACGCACCAACTGGAGATATTTGGGGGACGTCGACAAGGGGATGAGCTTAATGGCAGCTGTCTGCTGATTATTCCGCTCAATGCAAAGTTGGATGAATTCAGCTGCTATGGAACCAACATGATCCGTTATCCACCGCCCTGTCAGCGTTACCTTTTTTCTGATATGAATTATAACAGCTTCAAGAATTCTGCCCATTCTACCAGGTCTTTCATAAAGTGCTTGGTGTTGCTTCTTGATGTGGTTACATCCCAAATCCATTCCACCAACAGAATGTGCCAATCCAACAGTTTCCATATCAGTCGAGGTAAATCTTGATTCAACTGAGGAACCAAAACATCCAACTGACGGCGGACATCCCCAACACAATGGCCCACCTGTACCAGCACCCCCTGCTCCTCTAAAAAAGAGCAATCAAGATGGCCAATCAGGAGGCACGTATCATTCTGCTGCACTTGAACAAATCGCATGACATCCCCACTTTAACATATTGGCAAGCCAGAACACACAGTAGATGGCAGGTAGATGGCTGCCCATACACAACTAAATACTTTTAGTTCCATGGGTACTAAGCTGACAAGAAAACCCTGTGGTTGTTGCATTCAGATATAACATATACAACATGTAGTAGTTTTCTTGGTCCCATTGATTGTAGAACAAACTCAAAGCATGCTCCCCTGCCTCATCTTTTCAGAGTCAAAACCCCCACAGAAGCCATTCCACAATGCTACGTTGCTGCTGAGGGGCCACATTTTTTGAGCAACCCTGTTGATCTGCTGCCAACTTAGGACAAGTTTCTAATTGTAAATCAATTATAGCATCTTCATCACCCTTCTCTATTACTGTAAAAAGTACTGGTTCATCGTTGGATGCCTTTAGAGCTCCTCAGCGTATCAAACATGAAATTCTATCAGGGTTTTTTATAACAAGTGAGGGCTCTCCATTTTGCACTAGTGCCAATAAGCTACAGTTGACCAGTGGCCCCCTGTAGTGAGCTCCACTGGTATTTTTTGGCATAACATCTTGATTCCGCCAAGTTGTTTTACACAGGGTATTAGCCACGAGCAACAAAATAAGACAATATGGAGATTGCTGACTCTAATAAAAACCCAAAAAATGATATTTAGCGATTTCCCCTATTGGCACTTATTAATCCTCTAGTAATTGCAGACTTATCTGCCAAAAACTCCAAAAGATCTCCTCCACTCAATCTCTCATTCAACTCTTAAATATTAGTCTCTCAAGCCAAATGCATCCTCTGCTTTTTAATTCACTATTTGGTTTCCCTTTTCTAGGAGTTTTATCTATCTTGAGTTTTCAGTGGATTTTCCCTTGATTTGTTGAATGATCAATACTTCAATAATTTGCTTTTCATCCATATAACTTTTCTGTTAATCTCTAGAATCATCTTGACTCCAATTTTTAATCTGACAGAATGTAAAGTGTATCATCCAGCCATATAAAATTCTTGACACATACCCTCAGGTCCACAATGGACAGGAAACTCCCCAACACCCCAACCCTCTTTAATATGGCTGATTAAACTTGCTGCTGTGGTGCCATATTTTGAGTTAATTTCTTTTCAGACTTATTTGGCACCACAAATATTAATGTGTGGCCGCCCACCTCTTGGTATTGTGCCTAACTGGTACTAGAAATGACATAAAGTACAAAATTGTGCAAATTTTAAGCTATTCTCCAGTATAAAAATAAGAGGTAGTCCGGGATGAAGACCCTACTTATAATAGAAAAAGAAAAAGTGATTTAAGTTGAGAATATTCATCACATAAATTTAGAATTTACTTACCTTTAAATAAAGATATGTTCCTCATGACTTTATTGAATGAGTTGCCACAAGTGAGATTCCAATCTTTGTAGCGCCAGATTAGAGCCTTATTTAAGCTGGTGAAAACTATTTAAGACACAATGAAATTTTTAGTAAATAAAAAAATACTGGTACAGCGCACAGAAAATATTATAGCAAAGATATAACAGCCACAAATAGTGCTTTTTTTAGTACTAGATGGTCTCAACCCAAGACAAATAGTGCTTTTGTAAACATCAATATTTGTTTTCAATCACATATTAATTAATCTTTTCTAGAAAATCAACAAACCAATAATAGGGTCAATAAGATTAAATAAAATCAAGTTCAATTAAACCTTTTATGAGTTTCATATTCTACTTAATAAATAATTTACCAGTATAGGAAAACTAATCAAAACTGAGTTTGTGCAATTTTAAAAGGGAAGTACCTATAAGATCATCTAACCTGGAGGTCAAAAATTAGCCTTCTAACAGGTCTATAGTATTCGAAATCATTTTTCACAGCTTGTTTTTATTTTTTAATCTAAAAGAGCATCTCTAGGTTTCCTCTCCAGTCATTAAATTGGTGATAGATTTTTGTCATAGTACTAAAAAGTGACTCTTATGACATGCTTATTGTGACAAATCCTCTAAGATGCTATGAAGTGTACTGGGAACAAAGCCTACTACAAACAAATTTTAACTGATATGGCTGGTCTGGGCAACGTAAAGCTAGAATTTAAGATATGATGTTGTATTTAAAAAAGTTCCTGGTAGTAAGAATAAAAACAAGAGAGATAAAATGTTTTGATGGGGGTTTTGTTGAGTTTAAAGAAAGCTTTAAACCTGGAACTTTGAGGAAATAAACATTCGCATAATGAATTACACTTTAGAGTTTAACAATAGCTCAATTGCTACATCGATGAATCCCCCCCCTTGGGTTGGGACCATCTAGTACTAAAAAAAAATAGCTCAATTGCTACATTTAGATAGAAAAACTTTTCTATCTTGATAAGATATTAAATATGAAATCAAAGGTCTAGCATTACATAATTTGAGAAGAGGCTTTGCTTAGTTCTCAAAAAGTAAGTTCTTTTTTGAGTTACAATAAGTTGTGAATTTACAATAAGCTTTAGCCTAGTCATGTTATTATTTCTTAGAGTTGGAAGCATCTTTTGATAGAAGAGGTGAGAATTTAAAAGCGCAGGGTAGGCACAACAAAGGGTGATATGGTGGATAAACTGAAATGGAAACGTGACAGGCAACATGGATGGCTGGTGAAACAAGAGGAGTTGCAGAGTGGGCACAATGGAGGCATGCACAATTAATAAAAAGGAGGAGGCATGTATAAGCTGGAAAGTACCTGGCAGACAGCAAAAGGAAATTTGACCTTGGATGAATTTAATGAGCATAGAGTGCATTTGATAAATATATTACTAAGACTTATCTAAAATTAATGCAAAGTAAACTTTATAATATGGTGTTTCTATACAATAAAACATAAGTGGTGGGGAAAAACAAGATAAAATAGATAACCAAAATGGTGGTTTTGTTTAATTAAAAGTAAAATTCATACCTGAGACTTTTGGAGAATAAACCTGAGCATGATAATTATCATTTCAGAGATCAAAGATATCTCACATGCTGCCATCAAATAGAGAAAAATGACATCTTGGTAAGATTATAAACTATGTAACTGATGGTTCTACTATTGTAAAATAAAAAGCGAGTGTTTCCTAAGCTCAAAATAAGTCAGTGCTTTTTAAGTCACAATAAAAATTGTAAATGCCTTGATAAGCATTACACTAATATGAAAATGATTTAGATTAGATAAAAATATGATTGCCTCATCTAAGATTATTATATTGTTGTTTTATTAAACCAACCATCTTTTTTATATTTTAATTATTGTTTTAGTCTATAGTTGAAAAATATGTTGATAATGTGTTTTGATAGTACATTATGCAATTTTAATCTATAGGATTAATTTACTATAGAGTACTTTATCCAAAGGCCACAGTTTTATATGAAGTTGCAAATTTACATTTCATTACTATCAGTAACTTTGCCCTAACGCTTTAATTAAGGTAATTAGGAAGGAAGATTAAATCTCCTTTTACCCTACTGGCGCTAAACCACAAATCGTTTATTTTATAGATCTATATTTAGTGCGGTCATGTAAGCTCAAAATTCCAATTTCTACTATTATTATTATATCTAAGGGGTGCTGGCATAGATTGGATGGGCGTCCTGCTATCGCCCCTCAAGATGCATGTTCAAATCCTATTATGGCAGAAATTGCATTTCTGTGCCAATAGGATAGCAATACATATGGATTTGTGCACCATGCTTTGGTCCAACAAATAGAATTAATAAAGTTAGATCATGTTATCCCAGCCTATCAGAACACATGCAGGAATGTTTTACCCCCAGTACTTGGGTTTTTTCCTCCACTCCTATATTTTTGTTCCCTACTCCATATCCCTCTTACCAGTGCAGTATATTTGTCCCAAGATCAGCCCACCTCAAACAAAATTAATATTATATCTATCTTGCACCTAAATCAACATAAAACTATTATTAGTGGGTTTATTATCCTTGACCAATTACCTATCTTATCCCTAGCCTATGGTTTCCTGCATTCCAGTATGTTTATGCAAATGGTTTTTCTCCTGAGTGCCATCTAGGTATATAATGATAGAATTGACACTTCAAAGTAAAAAGACCTTTTCCCTAGCTTATTTATATTAAAAATGATAACCCCTTAATGAATTAAAGGTTTTATTCTCTATGTTAAGGTCATTAACTTTATATAGTTTCTTTAATTTTTAAGTGTAACCTGACATGTGCAGTTGTAACTTGATGACATAACTTTAATCATATCATTTGATTCTCACTACAGGGGGCACTTTCTGCACCATATCTCCTACTAAAATACAAAAATGTAATCACTGAAGAATTTTGTCAACTTGGACCTGCGTGTCTCTTTTATGATGCCATGGATGACATGAAGGTTCAGCCAATTTATGGTCTCCTGGCCACTTATTGATTTCTTACAATCAATCAGAAAGAAAAATGATTTCTGAGAAAAACATAAGACTTCACGCTTCCTTAATGACCTTGATCTGTAATAGATAGGGTTAGTTACACGCTCACTAATCTCTATCTGACACTTGGCATCTTACATATCCTAGTCCAATCCCAAGGGCAGGGATAAAAAATTTCCTTTTTGCCTTTTAGATTAAAACTAAAAACAAGAAGACTTAGGATCCAAGGAGGAACGTCACCATTTTACTATTTTTATTGAACTAACTACGCCAAAAAGTGTTAACTGCCACTTGTAAGTGTTGCTAAGATCAAATGCAGATTCTACCTCATATTCTAGCCCTAAAGACACTATAAATTCAGTTGTGTCTGACTTGCATACTATTTTGTTTACCATACCTATACAAGCAGCTGTTCCTAGTTCTGTTCCTGTATCTACTACAAGCTCTACAGCAGTGGCCTCAGATACAGTTGATTTTATCCCAAGCTTCTAATATTGACCTCTCCAACTATATCATCACAGCTTTACAGGAAACCAGGGTCTAGAATCTCGAAAAGTTAGCCCTGTTAACCCTGCCCAAATTTGATAAGTGTTGAAATATCCATACCTTCATGTATTATTTGGAATAACTATGGTAAATAATAACCAGGCCAAACTGGCTAGTTGATGAATCTGTTGGACTCCTACATCCGGGAGTTGGTAATTCCAAAGACATGTGAAGCTGATATATCTTATGTTAATGTAAAAATAAAGTTATTCAATGATATTGGTGAGGCGGCATTGTGATAGTACAAAAATCGCCTTCTATACCATAACCTACAAACCTGGAGAGATAATCTTATCCTTTGCTGACCACTTTTACTATGAGGCTCAGCTATTGTATGAGGCAAAGATTCTGAGTCACTATGATGCTCAAATATCTATCTGCCATTATTATGAACCTTATAAGGAATTATACTGGGTCATGATACCCATGTTAAATACTGAAAACACCATAACTAAAAAGTAGTGATTACCTCAACCACTGAGCTCTCACTTTTGTAGTGCCTGATACCAAATACTCTGATTAACTAATTGGACAAATTCAGTCTAACTACTAATAAGAAACTTTTATTTGACATGTCTTTTGTCATTGAAGATGTGATGGGTTAAGGCGAAAAATAGAAATGGAATACTTTACTTCTGCCAACATATCCATAATCCCCATATATACTCATAACTATAATTTTCCCAAACTCATTAACTTATTTGAATTAAATACAGATTCTATGAAATAAAATTTACATATGATAATTGTATGTGATGTGTTTGCTATGCCCCACAGCCACAGGAAAAACATGGAATTATGTTCTTACATGAATCAAGCGGACACTTTTTCCGATAAAATGATAAAGGGCTCTTATGAATATTAATCTAAGTTTACCTACCTGGATATTAGCGTAAACAAACTCCCAGTTCTGGTAATTTTGACAGCATTGCGCACATCACCATATTTTATCCAAACTAAGGAAATGTCGTGTAATTGCATCAGTTAATTTATCAAAAATAATATGGAACTTTGGGGCCCAATGTCACTACCTCATTAGGAGCTTGTAGTTCCTTGCCACTGAAAATGGGACCCTACTAATTTATGTCACTGCTATAATCAAATAACATGAATATCTTAACATTTTATTGGGACCTTTTTCATGAGAACATTTGAACTCAGATCCTACTTTGAAAAGATTATCCTTGAATTTTTGGGCCAACAACTTCTGCTTTATTAGCTAAAAAAGAACCACAACAAACTTTGACCTACCTTAATAATTAAAATTAAGTTTACAAAGAATTATATCCATTTGATATTACATAGGATGCCGGAGCACTTTAAAATTTACTCCATAACATTTTAAAATTTAATAGAATTTCATACCAAGAAGGACGAAACTGTACTATTGCATATGGCCAGCAAGACCTCATTGGAACAGATATTACTTTACAGTTTCCTGATGGTTTTTATGGTAATCTCCTTCCTCCACTCCGCCAATCCAAAAATAAACCCAGTTCTACAACTAGTGCTATCTACCATAATCAGGGAAAAAATATTACTTTGGCAAATACCTACTCTTACCCTGTCTACAAAAAAGGCATCTAAACATAACCTTTATTTTTTTGCCTATGCAGAATGAATTAACTATCCATTGAGGTGAACCTGTTAGTTTGGGGTACCTTTCAGTAATATGGTAAATCACAATCACAAAAACCTTCTCTGAGATCAACTCACCTGTTCATGCTTTACTGGTGAAAACCCTAAATACCAGGAATAGAATAAAAAAGTCGATAAACTAATACTTTCCTTAGGTCATGGCTACTCATTAGCCCAGTATAACTCTTTCACTCATTTTTGATCCTTGATGTTTGATCAAGTGGTGGAAAGTGTTGCAATTGGTTTGAGAAAACATCTTTTTAAAAATAATTATCTATTAGATTACATATCACACTAGTAAGTAGATAAAGGGTTTGATTGTTATGCTTTATTAGAATTATTCATAGGATCAATTTATATGAGCTAATTCACCCCGCAGGCTCATTTTTATATGTAGTTGCAAAGTCTATTTGATTACTATTAGTAATTTTGTCCAAACGTCTTCATTTACTGGTAGTAACAAGGGAAGATTGAATCCCTTTTTCACCCTTTGGCAATAATCCCCAAATTAATCATAGTTTATCTATTTACTTTGGTTCTGTGTCCAAGAGATTCGAGATATAATTTATTAGTATTACTCTATCTTACCCTGCATCACCATAAAGCAATTATTAGTAGCTTTATTATCCTTGGCCAATTGGCTATCTCATTGTTAGCCTAGTGTTCCCTGAATTTCCAAAAAAAATTATGCAAATGCCCAACATTCCTGAGTGCCATTTAAGTATATAAATGATAAAATTGACATTTTATAAAGCAATCCGACTTTACCTTATTTTATTAAATTTGATAATATAAATACCCTTTATACAATTTAAAGGTTTTTTTCACTTTTTTTAAAGTCATTTTGTTCATACAGTTTCCTTTATTTTACTAAGTGTACCCTGACCTGTGCAGCTGTAACTCAATGCCAAAGCGCAAATTACAACATATATATCATTACCATTTATATTATAATCATGAGATTTCTTTAGTATATCAAATATTAAATCCAGGCTTACTAGTATAACAAATCATAGGTGCAATTATATGGGCACCAGTGTCATAGTTGATGACATCATTTAGGTACAGACTGTAAAATAAGGTGAACATTATGAGGTCAAGAGAGACAAAGTTGGCAGGCCTGCCTGACCTGAGGCAAACCCAGACCAACGCTGGGTAAAGGCAAGGTATGCCCAAATTGGTTCTGGGGGTGCACATGATGATCAGATGGGGGTTACATCCGCGGTGTTAAAACGCACCAGCTATATTGAGTTTCTATGATAAAATTTACATTCTATTGAATATTGGGGCTTCTAGTCCTGTTCATTTATTAATATTGATAAATTGGGGAAAATACAGCTTCAGTTCTTCACTTGAGTGTGGGCTTACTTGATCTATAGTAAAAACAGGGATGGAAAGTTACAATTATTGGTTTATTTGGATGCATTACCTTATTTATGAGATGAGGATTCCCCCAATTGTTTGATAATTTTTCAAGACCGCCCTTCTATGTTGGTCGACTTGGTTCATATAAACCGCATTTGTTTTTACTTTAAGTATGGATATAAGCTTTAATCCCTTTGTGACCTGGAGGAGGTCTCAAATAACGTATTTTGTTATATCCCTGCCCTGGAGCCTTTGGGCACCGTCCTCCCCAGCAGTGCTCTTTTTCCCCTACTGTTAGTGGGTTGTTACTGGGTTGTGTGATGAGACTTTCCCACCACCTCTCTGGTAACAAGAGAATTATGGACGCTTTCTAAATAGCCTTACTAGTTAGAGAATTTTAAGTTTAAAACTTCATGAAAATTAGATTACATGATAAGGGTTTAAACTCAAGGTAACAAGGTTATAAATACCTGCAAAAAGTTTTGTACTATTAATTTTAAAAGTTTTTGTTTGATTTTAGATTTGGCAATGCAAAATATTATAAGTAGTATTAATGAACAGGATTCAATAACCAAATGAAGTACCAGGGGCAGAGACATTATTTTTAATAAACAACTTTTTTACTTCTATTAAACATAACAATAAATATATGGCTACTCATAATTATCAAATGTTAGTAGACTTTATCTTAAATAATACTGAGAAACCACATGGTATTTTAGCAGGTGAATTAGACAAACTTGTAAGTAATTGAAGAAAGGTTTTAACCATAATTGCTTTTATTACTTATTGGCTTTACCAACAAAGTAAAGCTAAAGAGTAATTTTTGTTGCCCAGTGGTCCTGTTCATAAATTCTAGCTTTATTTATGATGGCACTTAGTAACGGAATGGATTCTAAGAGGTGAGGGATAAGCACTTTTGCGTCAGTAGGGTCTGTGAGAATCTAGCTGTTTCTTCCACTTGCTGGTGCTGATGGGTGTTGGCTCCACAAAAGGATTTATGATAGCAAAAATATAAAAACACTATTTAAACAAAAAGTTAATTTCATAAAGTTTATTAGTGTAGAATTGGGGTAAAAAATGAACCCTCTCGATATCTGACCAGTCATTATTTAAACTGTATCAAGGGTCAAAGGGAATTTAATGGTAAAACTTTGAATGACTTGCTACCATCCAAATAAGGAAATATGCAGATTCGCCCTATCAAAGCTCAGAAAACTTGGGTTGCTTTTGAAATGAAAGATGGGAAGGTATTTTGGGTCAGAATGTACCCATGTGGTAATGGTTTGATTTATTTCAACCAATCACCATCTGATAAAATAACTTTACCTTGGGGGACCTCCATCACGCCTATAAAAGGGGGTGGTCCTCACTTAGGTGTTGTAATGGCACTATATGTGGCAGAAGGAGAACCATTCAATGAATGCCCCAGAATATGCTGAATGGTCAAAGGAATCTTATTACTTGATTTTGAGTTGATTGCCTGTTTGGTTTTTCGAAAAGTGTTACCCAATTTTCAGGGTTCCACCAATAATCAGCCAGGGTTTTTTGGCTAATATTATTGTTATTTTTGTTTAAATCAATTTTACTTTGAGATAAGACATGTAATTAGACGATTGTATGGGTTGTATTAGACTATTCTTACCTAAAATATTCTTTTGCTAAATTCAAGATGGCAAATGTCAACAGGGTCCACATAAATGGTAACTATCCTAGTTCTATACTGCTAACGCTATGGTAAATTATGCAAAGAAATGTAGATATGTATGATAATTAAAACTAAGGAAGAATTTAGAACTATCTTTGTTAGGTAGATTGATTAATATCATATGGTTTAAGACCTTGTGGCGGATCAAATCTATGGGTCCTCTTCAACCAGGACTTTTAGTTCTCATCCATTAGGAGGGTCAATCAACAGATATTTCCTATAATGAAGTCAAGATTTTTGGGATCTTAATGTTCTGGTACTTCCCAGTTGCAACATTTGTATTTAAGTTATGGTTTTGACAAATTAAAGATGGGTGGCCTCATCAGAATCATACTTTTGATTCTTAAATCACATCTATTAGCTTTTACCCATTTGGGGACATATACCTATTAAATGACAATTGATTAGTGTCAGGGAGCCTTGAGATCAGATGAGGGTAATTTAATGACTATTGTCCAAATCTCTAATACGTTTATCATTCTGCATTATGAACTTTAATAGTTCCCCCTCAAGATCCTGTCAGAGGGGGACATAAGACCATAAGAATCTAGCACTAACTCTATTAACTATGGTGCACTGGATGACATTGCCAATGTAATACTTAGAACCAGCATTGTATATTATGCAATATGGGACTAACTAATTGTTGAACTTTTTGGGCCACGTTCCAGGGCGATGGTAATAGAGTATATTGTGATTCCCAATTTTGAAGTGGGAATCCGTTCAATGGACATTGGATCACAGAGTCTCTTTTGTAGTGGTCTGAAAATAATTTTAGGTGACTAGCGCCTGAAATCTGATTATATCATCAGCCAATACTTTCATGGTTATTTCATCATTTTTGGGAGCAAATACTCTACTAGTAGTTATATACTGCATTTAGTTGGGGTTCTCTCTATACAAGTCCTGTAATGGCGACATCTTGATTATGCAACGATAAATTTCCATTATTCTAACAAGACAGATCGTATAATGCTTCCACTGCATGGGATTAGTGGCCTCCATTTATCAAATAACAGATACTAGAGTAACGTTTGCCATTCTAATAAGCCCGTTTAATTGAGCTATTATAGGGGGCAGTGAAGTGCTGGTTGTTATCAAATAGTGACATTAGTTATTGGACAACTTGGGATGTAAAATTCAACCCGTTGTCAGAAAATAAAAACCTAGAGCACTCATGCTGTCTAATAGCGGAGCAAAAAAGGAATAAGGCTTCAGCCTTTGCAGTGGTATCAGGAACAAAGATATTATTAACTCTTTTAGCTAGGTGATCAATGACAAGTATGAGTAGTGATGACCACGAAGATTCCTAATAAAAATCCCACTACATCCACATTGACCACAATAAATGGCTACAAGGTATCCCTGACTTTGTTCTGATACCATGGGCTCAGACAGTTTTGCATCTGGCAGGTCAAACAAGCTTCTAGTCCTTCCTATATGGTTTTGAGCATTTGGTCTAAAAACAATGTTTTTAGTCCACTTGAACATCTTCTTGACTGCTCCATGTCCCATACTGGAGTGTCCCTCGAGGAAAACTTGGGTTTAAGAGGAGGGTTGCACGTAAGGTAACCATATCCCATCAATATTTTCAGGGAATCCCATCCTTGATCTGGTTCTTCATAATATATTGCAACTCTTTTTTTGTCTCTGGCGTCTTCAACTCCTACATCTCTGTTTGGAGAATAAAATTATATAAACGGTCCTATTCAGGTACAAGCATGGCTAAAGTTGTAATCCTTTACAACCTGTCCGCTTCTGGTGGCTTATAGTGGCTCAATTAATAAAAGTATATTTGTAACTTTGTAATCAATGATCTCATTTTTCAATCCTCTTATAGGGATCTTTCATCTACTAGATCCATCTGATGGAGGCGTGATTGGTCACAATAGTGAAGCAAGTTTCATACAGAAAAGATCAGAATAGTTTAATGGCGAGAAATATGGCTAAGCATTCCCATTTGATTATGCTGTAGTTCCGCTCAGCTCTGGATAGGGTCTTAATAATATGAGCCACCATTCAATCCAATTGCTGTTCATTTAGCTGGATTAAAATGACTCCATAGCCACGTTGCTGGAATTAATGAATAGTATGAATAGTGGTAAAATTTTAGTTTGATAAGGACAGGCTGGATAAACAGTGTTGTTCTAATGAGGTTGAAAGTATGTTACTTCTAAGGGTTTCACTCAAAGGAAACGTTTTTTAAGCATTTAGACTAAAGGTTCACCGAGGTTAGCAACCCACAGCATGAACTGCCTGTTTACCCCACAATCTTAAGGAACACTTAAATGTCTTTAAGACTATGGTAGGTCAATATCTAGATTTCAATGTCTTTTTGGATAAAGGTTAAATCCCTCATTTAGTGACTTTGTATCTGAGGAAATACTTTTAAGTGTAGGAAAAAGAACACTTAAAAGACTTGAGATTCAGTGGAGCCGCTTTAAGCCAATCAAGACCTTGACGAAGGTGTTCTAAGTGTCCGTTGAAAGTTTTTGAGATTATAGTGATATTGTTAAGGTAGACTAGAGCTCATGATAACTTCAAGTCACATAGTAGCCCGTACATAGCCCAATAAAAATTGGCCAGGGCGTTGCACAGACCTGTGGCATTGGTTTGGCTGTTATACTTCTCATTCATAATAAATTTTCATTTGTCTAGATCTTCAGGAGCAAGCTTGGTCTGCCAGTACACGCTGACATGATTCATTGCCAAAACATTGAGCTCCATCTAAGAGGCATAATGAGTTGTCAATTTGAGGAAAAGGATAGCTGTCCTTTCATGGCTACCAAATTAAGCTTTCAGTAATGCAAAAGAGCTTGGTGACTTCCACTTTTCTTGCAAACATGTAGAAGTGACAACGCCCATGGGCTTCAGGAGGGAATAGGCGGTCACAACTTAATAACTCCTTGAGCTCAATAGCAACTTAAGCTTTTTCTACATTGCTCTTCCAGTAATGCCGCAATCTAATGAGATTGGAAATTGAATGTGTGTAAATTCTGTATGAATCCTTTAATTTTGTTAAAGTCATATGTAGAGGTGAAGAATAGATTGGCGTATTCTCTAAGTAGCTCATCAATCTCTATCCTTTTTGGCAGTTAAGTCTTTCCCAATTGCGGATGAAAATAGTGCCATAATGATAGGTTCTTATAATCAAAATCAAGAAAGAATTCAGATCTCTTGATCTATTACTTCTGTCAAAAGGTACTAGTTATAAGTATGCTATTGAGTTTTTAGGCCCTATACCATGCGCGCCTTGAGTGTTAGGTTTTCTGGTAATATATATTTGTAACTAGCGTAGGTAGGACAAAAATTACAGGACAAGTTAATTTTTACTAATGTGTTATTGACTCCTCATATTTATTAAAAGCTTCCAAAGGCAATATTCAAGTATATAAGTGACAATTAGATCTGAGACCTAGGAGGAATCACTTTTAGTTCCAGAGAATATAGGGAATCCCTTTGTGCCCATCAATTATATGAGGTGGCAGTTAAACGCAAGACTGAAAGACATGGGAATTATTTGATCAGTCTTGTTGTCTGTCTCTATCAGCAGTTGTGAGACTTTATGCCGTCTTTGCAATCCCCAGAAGTTTCAATAAGATAGGGGTAATTTGTCCCATGTAAGGATGAGAACGCATCAAAGTAGTGTTGATGGCATCATACTCTCAAAGAAATTGAGTTTCTAAAAGTCATATGTAGCTGAGAATGTCAAAAGCTACTTCTGATGTGTCTAATGATATTTTCACCACTTGGGGTGAATCGCCAAATAACCCCAATATACCTCATACATTAAGGCCAATGGTGCCTTACTTCATGTAGTGCAACATGTTGTGAGCAATCTTAACTTTATTATAAGACTTAATGTGATGACGTTCACTAAGAACACACTATCAATGAAGGGTGGGACTGGTATTTTATGGACTAAAATGGCAAACCAAGTAACCAGTTTTTCAACCTGAGGTGGAAAAGTGAGGAATATGTGTGACTCATCAAAATAGAATTAAGCAGAATCAAAATGTTTATTGTCAGAAGTAGATAACTCGCTCACCCAGGCATACTCAGAGGTAGGCTTTTGGGGAGAGTAAACTTTGGTAAAGGCATATTAATAGAACTTTAAGCAAAATGAGCCTATTTCTTCATGCTGAACTCCTTTTTGCTGATAGTTTGCGTTCTTCCTCTTCCACGTGTTGCTTATAACAATCATTCTTAGTGTCAAAATCTGAGGATCGCTCACTTGGAAATTAATATCCTGCACATCTATTCAGGCTGAAGTTCCAATGTTTGATCCTTGATAGTGCCTGTGGTTTACAGGATTCAGACCGTCTATTAACTCACTAGGCCTATTAAATTCGCCTCAACTCGTCTGGCCAATTTCAGGCATAATTTTTCCTTTGTAATCGGGAACTTTGTTTAAGGCAGGATTAAATGCAAACTGGGGATTTGGTCCTTCCAGTTTGTTGACACTTCTCCAAGGTTGGGATTTGGGATAAAAAATAAGGAAAAGGATCAAAATAAATATTACTCTTATCAGAAGCTATTTATTTGATAATGGTCATTAGGCCAGGCGCCAGTATTTATACCTCTAGAGCATCTCCTGGCCACATTCCAGCACAAAATTTCAACATTTATTTTGCCACTCAGCTTGGCTTACAACTGAAACCTTTTCTTAGGTTCATTGGTGACAAAATGCTCTCAAAATTTAGGAGGATTTTAGGTACACAAAATTGCTATAAAAGCATGCAAAGTTGTCCTAAGATCTTTAGGATTTCAGTTCTATCATACTGCTGATGAAACACACCTTCTGTGAAATTTTGGCCTCAATTGAAGAAAATGATGCACCCCTAATTGGGACATCATCAGGCCTCTTCCTTGATAGCACTAAGTAACCCTTTAGGGCGGTCCACATAAGTGGTATCATGCAAATTACGCATATCAACATACAAATTTTGCCCTCATGTGGGAGATTGATTACATTTTTTGTTCATCTGAAGTCCACGGGATTTTCAGACGTTAACTTTAAGTTATCCCCAAATTATTTTGTATACGTTTGAATAAATTGTTTTAACAATTGGGACCAATTGCTAAGATTCGATGCATCAGAATCGGCCATAATATGTGAGTGTATTTGGGCCAAGCGCCTAATAAAATACTCAATCAGATTTTCAGTTGAGATAATTGTCTCAAGTTGTATAATTGCAACAGGCGTTAGATCAAGCATTAAAAGGATAATCATCCCAATCTGATTGTTGTCAAAGGTTTATTTCAAGTCAACCACCAGAATCTGACACTTGGTATGGCGGAGGCCTTTGCAGTATGAGCATATAGGTATATTCCTGTTCTTTTTGATTCAATAGCGTGTATGTGAGGCATTGCGGAAGGCTTCAAAGAAGTAGGAATTTAGTCAACATAGCCTCATAAATCTGATTAAAAGCCTCCTTTAATATTTGGGTTCAAGTTAAAGGTTTCTTGACCTATCTTATGAAGTTGAACGTCAGTTCATGATTTGAGGGTGGAGATGACAGCAGTAATGTCATAATTTATAAAAAATAATTAATAATAACTAATATCTGAAAGCTGGCATAGCATCTTCTACAGAAGTTTGCAGTACTAACCACTTTATTGAGGTAAATTGCCATAAAAGCCTATTTCTGGTTCTAAAGGTTTGATTACTCCTACACCCCTTATCAAATCAGTCTTGAGTTACGCCCAGTTTGACAATCACATAAATGAGGGGTAACAATATTTTAAGCTTCAACAAAGGCATAAATCGATGTTCTTTATTTTCTGCCTGTTAGTAGCCTCCTCTATTGCACTTTTAAAAGCATTTAAAAATGACATAACAATCTCTTGGCTAGGGACAAGCCTTTCTTTAAAACTGGACTAAAATGTAGAGCTAGAAAGGGCGAAGAGTGTTGATACCCAGCTTATCATTATGGCTGTGCTAAGAGGACAATGTTTCCGCATACTAATGGGGGTCTCTTTGGTCTATTTGTATTCTTATATTCTCCAGAAAATTTTAACTCATTCCAGGATCAGGCAAGGGAAGCTGTACTGGCCTTCTGTTTCATATGGAATATGGAAACTGAAATTATGACCACACAGTTACTAACTTGGTTCCCTAGCTTAGTAAAAACTGTTCTATCCAATTAGGACACTTATTGATGAGTTAACAAACTCATGTATGTTTCCATCTCCTTGGCTAACGCCTTAAGGTAATTTTGGGGTTGATTGGGTGACCATCAGGATGAAATCCACACCCTTATACAACTTTTTACAATTGTTTATGCAAATCTTTGATTTCACTGATATTTTATCCTTCCAAAGTTCATCAGATTGCACCATATGGGATAGTAGACCCATGGGGTCAGGGGGCCTTTCTGCTTCATTAAAGCCATGAGCACTATAGACCCTTTTGGGAATTTGATTTTATCAAAACATCAATTCTGGTGGTACCTTGTGGCCCTTTGGCTCTCAGAGGCTAAGGTGATGTTCTGATATCGTTGCAGTATTTTATTAGCGCCTCTACTCGGTTCAGGAGCTGTACAGATTTTATTCTAGAGCCTGGATCTGACCTGCAGATTTATAGGAGGTCTTATGCACATAGTTACAAATTTTAAATTGCACCCTGTAACTAGTAAATAAGTTAGTTATCCATTTATCCCAAAATCTAATATCCAGTAGGGCGATCTGAATTTAGCAACATCAATGAGGCGTCAATTATCCTGGATTGCATATAGTTATCTTGGACAAATCCTGAAGCAACTTTTAACGCTTTCATAGTCGGAGTTAAGGTTTTGCGTTAACCCTATCTGGAATGACACCTCCTGATGATGCAGTCCCATTATTTGGATGAGATGATGAAGGCAGGGTGCATAAACAGATGAAGATAGGATTCCACTTTATTAGGGAACTCATTAGTAGCCCGGGTAGCAGAAATATATAGTCTCAGCATATAGGAAGGGACTGGCATAGCTTTATAGTGGTTTGATAGGCCTTCATTTTATCTTTTTCATTCATGAATTTTATGTTACCTCTGATGTTGTTGGATCATAGATGACATTGATTACATTCTGAAACATGGAGGCTGAACTCAAAGGAGGCTTGGAATTCCAACCATTTGGGTTTACAGATGATAATTCATATTAGGATTTGTTAATCCATTGGGTGATAATTCCACCCCATTGGAGGGATATTTGGTGTGTGAATTATTGTCATATTTCATGGTGAAATTTTCAGATGCTAAAACTTATGGCCCTATAGTGAGCACCAATGTTGGTTTTATAATAAAATAAAGCTGAGTAGATGTTTTTTCAAGAGGTGTCTTGATAAGAAGTTCTAGCTTTCTTTGAGATGGCACTTAGTAGAAGAATAGCTTCTGATTGATGATGGCTAGGCATTTTTGTTTCTATAGGGTCCAAATATATATGGCAAGTATTCCGGTTCTTGACTGTTAATACTATTGTTGATACTATGCAAAGAAATGTAAATATTTATGCTAAAACCAGGAAAAGGATTTAGAATAAACTTTTTTATGTTAAATTCTAGAATATTTATAGGGTGTGAGGGAGCCTTGTGGTTGGAGAGAGCGTCTGGGTCCTCTTTATCAAGAATCCTTAGCTATCATTAAGCAGATAAGAGGAGCAGCAGCCATCTCCATATTTCAACGTTCAGTTTGCCAATATCTCATTATAATTGGTACTTCCCAATTACAACTCTTGAAGTTAGATGCGGATCTGCCCAGTCATAAATGAGCTTTGTAAAAATTATACCTTATGACAATTTTTGAACCCCATCTATCAGAACCTGCCATATGGGGTATAGACCTATTAAATGACAATTGATTTGATTCAAGGAGGCTCAATCCTGGATGTGGGCGTAAGAAAAGTTCATTGTTCCAATATATAATGAATTTATTTTGTTCTTCATCATGAAAGCAAATAGTCCCATTGCAAAATGCTTAATTTATTAGAAACAAAGAAAATCTATTGATAAGTTGCTGTATGAATACTATAATGATTTAACTAATGACTAGCATATTTTAGCTTGAAAAAAAGTATTTCACTAAGCAAGTACTTGTGGTGTATAATCCATATCACAAAGGATATACCAGATATGTTCTTGTTGTATCTTGCTAAATGCCTGACACAATAAACCTAGACTCATATACTGGTATGAAGAAAAAGCTGTTATGATTTGTACAAATGGTAATAAGAAATGTTGTAACTACCTTTTCTTATAAAGAAGGCCTGGTTTATCAGGAAAAGACTTCTATATTACCTACTACTCCTATCCCCACATTGCTTATCAGTATTTATGTTGAGAGGAGTGGGTTTTGTGTAGAGGTATCACTAAACTACATCGCCAAAATGGAAATTCTTACTCTAGAAAAGGTCTCTTACCTCTGCACAATTATCCAAATCAGTACTACTTTTTATTCTCACTTTAATATATTGATATTTTTTAATTTCTAAAATTCTTATTCTTATCCATTAATTTGATTCTACTTTACTTTAACAAAATTTCTAATCAATTTCAAGGATTTTTTATAAAAATGGCAGAACTCTAATGATAAGTGCGTCTTTTTAGCACTAGTGCTGCCCAATTTAAAAGGGGGAGCTGCCACGCTTTTTTATTTGCAAATGGGCCAAACAAAGGGATTTTTAGAAATTAAAAAAAATCCTAATATGGCATCTCAGATAACAGCCTAGTAAGCCATATCAGAAGGTGAGGAAGCTTTGGGGAAACTTTTGACCAGCGCCTGCTTTAGCTGGCAGACCATGGCAGACAGCATCAGGGGCGGGAGCATCAGCGACATGGGGCATAAGGAGGTATAGTTGTGGGTTCTTTTCATTAATGAGGCCGGTAGTGTCCTTTGCCTCAACATATTAAGCAATTTGATGCTCAGCGATAGTGATGAGAGCTGGCACACAAGTGAATGACTTGATGCACTGGCGAGTTTTGATATAGCTGGGGTTAATAGGAGATGTTTTTGCTGCATCAATGTAAGTGCAGCTCACACCAAAAGCAAGCTCCTCGATTTCATACTTCGCATATTCTCTCAAAATCCTGAGGAAAATTGGAGTTAGTAATACCCTCAACAAGGGTTTCCATTGCCCCATGAAGTTGCTGGCGGAGTAGGGTGTTAACAGGGGCAGCTGCAGCCTCATTTGTCTAATGATAAGTACGTCTTATTTCAGAAATATTTGAAAAAGTTTATATCCAAAATTAAGGAGCAGTCAATTATAGTGTCCCATACTTCTTCAAACTACAAATTTTACAACAATTTTGTGATTTAACCCTTTCCTTCAAGCCTGAACTTAATAATACTTGTAACCTGAAAAGTAGTTGCAGTACTCTAGAAAAGTATTGTTAGCCCTAAACACAATCATTATTATATTGGTCATTTCTCTCAAATGTGAGAAAAATACCCTTTTTTGTCTAATCAATTTCCCCTTTATAATAAAAACTTTTCCTATTTCAATCATTCTAGCTTATCTTTTTTAATTACAGTTTTTATGAAGCATGTCACTTGTTGAAATCATATTCATGAGCCTGCTAAACTGGCTTAGACCTCATCAGATCGAGGCCTTCAGGGCCATAATATCTTAATTGTTTGATTACTTATCAGTTCCATTTAAACTTCAAGTTTGTAACTAAATATAGCTTGGGCTCACTCAGTCCTTCTAAAAGCAAAACCAAAACTTTAAGACAGGAGGTTTTATTAAAAAAATGCACAAGAATAGGCAAAAATGATAAAAAACAACATGGGGATCTCTTGGTTTGAGGGAAGCCTAAATACCTATGCCATTGGGGTAATCATTCTGAACATGTGCTGTAATTTAGAGCTTTGATTAACCATAGGATATCAACTTCAGCAAAAATCCTATAATGCCTATCAATATCACCTTTACCTCCATCCTGATATTCCACGCTCCCTGGCAGATCAATTCTCATAGATCTGCTGTCATTTATTCAGTTACCTCTTAAGTCCTTAATCCCAACAATTATTATCTTAATACTTACTTATTCCAATTATCTGCATACAGCAGATAAGTTCCCATTGACTGCTGACATATATTTTGCTAACTTATTTAGGGTGAACACAAGCATTTAGAAAACTACTTTAATAACCTAATTCTGGTAGGTCAAATCCTATTCACTTATCACTTAGATAAACAGTTCCCCAAAACCAGATTCTATTCCCAAAAAGTAGACTTACCTAAATGTTTCACTGGATCAGCAAATTATATTTCTGTTGAAATTCAATTGATCTTGTCAGTTTTGTCTAAAAAATTCCTGTTGATTGGAACTCTGAAAATGCCAATAGCGTTGTTAAATATTTACTAAGATAATATTTATCAGAATGCCATAAGATTTTCCTGACCTTGGACAGTTGAACGTCAGTTTTTAGAGAGCTTAATCCACAGGCTTATAGTGGACCCAAAGGAGTAAACTTTAGAAGATTTGGATAAAAAAGAGATGGTCAAATATAGGCTAGGGTATTAATTAGTTATCCTTGCACTAAAGTAAGAAAGATTGCGGAAATGCACACCTTGACATTGTTAGTCCTAAAGGGCCATGAACTCAACTTTGCGCTGGATCCATCACCTCTGGAAGTGCACACTGAGACTACGGTAGAGTTTTAAGATATTTTTATAGAGCCTTATTTTTGGTGAGCTATAGCTTTATTTTTGAGGTATACTGTCTTCATACAGTATTACCTATTTAAGTGCCAATTTAACCTGTTGTAAACTTCCAAATTTACTGCAAACTTTAATGTATGCGTTAAATAGATTATTGATATTAAATAAATGACTGGATAATAGTTTAAAGACTATAATCCTATTTGAGCTCTTCAGAACCAAATTGAGTATGTCTTCAACGCTAGATAGGTGCTAGCACTCTTCAAATTTTTGATGGTACCTCTGGAGAATAAGAGAACCTTTCCCTTCAACTTCCTCACAAGCAATTGAGAACCACTTGGACAAAGGAACCTTCTCCTTCTTCTCTAATCTAAATTGTTGGCAAATTACAAATAGAAAAGAGAAACATATTCTCTTACACATTATTTACAAGAGCACACAATATAAAATTGCAAAATAAAATTTTATTTCAAGTTAAAAGGTTATTACTAACTTTACAATTAATAACAATGGATTTATATATATAGAAAAATTTGACGCTCATTTCTTCTGATGGCGCCCCAATTGGAATTTCAGCCATTGCTGATGAATTAGCCCTCAGGAGTCATCCAAAACATTAATTACTTCATCCGCTGTTTTATTCTGATATAACTGGATGAAAAGCCCTAAGTTGTTACAGCGGATTAGGTAGATTCTGACAAACATGATTTCGAGTTATGTATATTTGAGTGCCTTAGTATGAGCGCTATTGGGTTGGAAGGTATAATATTAAAAACCTTTAAATCAGGTAATAAGGTGATGTTGACAAATGATGAATAATGAGATGTCAACATATGATAAATAATGAGTGGATTGCATCAAACTAAGGCAATCATGAATTTAATACATGATGAACTCTTCCAGAACCAATAAGAATATGGCTGAATGAATAGTCTAAGAAAAAGGGTTGGTAGTGACTAAAATCGCAGATATATAAGTGATATGAGAAGATTGAAAGAGGAAGAATATTATTAAAAGGGATTTAGCAGAACAGGGAGTTTCCGCTGAAATACTATATTAAACAAAATAGTATAGTCAGGACGTTTGCACCATATTTATCAAAAGGTTTATAATGTTGTTTTGAGGAAGATGATCTTCATATCATCAGTACTATTGCTCAGTGGGCGTAACCCTGTGCAGAAACCCTTCAGCGTATCTTGATGTACTGCCAAAATTATAACGGTAGCGCTCACTACAGGGGGCCCATTGATCAAACAAAAATAATAATTCTCCAGGCTAAGGCCATGTTGCATCAGGCTTGTTTTGACAGTGGATCTTCATAACATGCTACAACAATCATAAAAATGTAGTTCTCAAACTTGCCTTGGACGCTGTGCTCAAAAGGCAGGACGATCTTCTTCAGAAGGTTTGTAGTGATAAGCTGCCTCCGTTAGATCATTATGGAATTATTCATTGGTTCTTTAAGTGATACAAGTTTTCAACGGAAGTAGCCTCAGATCAGCAGAAAGTAAAACTGTTAACATCCACCCTGAATGTTGGCAGTGCTGACCAAGTCACCTGTTAGCTTCCAAACAGTTCCCACATACCAAGGAGTGAATAATACTGTGCTGCGGTTGTTCAGGGGTACCGCAAAGATGTCACAATGGAAGGCTGAGATTTTGACCATCAGGTTTTAGCGTAATGAGACCCTCACCGCATTTACTGATTAATTTATAGCATAAGCTCACATGTTGATTGGGGCAGGGACTTTATCCAAATCTGATGTGTGCATTGTGATGACCTCAGAGGTGAAACTATACCTTGAGCTTTACAATGTCATGACATAATGTTGGATGACAACGTACCCCTGCTTAAAATTGTTCAGTTTTTGCATCTTTTATCCATAACATTCCCTCCACCCAATACAGAGCGGAACCATACTGTTGCCATACTCAAACCTTCTTATATGGGGAAATATGGCTGTTCAGTTCAAATTCAGCTGAGTTATCCCCAATAGTTCAACTTCTGCCCCAGATCTGCTTATCATCAACAGCCCAACTACCACCTGGTCATAATTATGCCAATCACCCATGATCATATTATTTGCAAAACCAATCTAAAATAATCAAGGATGAAGGCCCTATGGAGTTAATTGTTTTGAATGCGGCTGCCCTGGGCACCTGGCAAGAGGTTGTCCCAATCGTTGGGTCCATACTGTACAGCATGAACAGTACTATCAGGGAGAAGTCTAGCGGAGTAGAGATGGAACTCTCTACCTCTGCTTTACTAACCCCAAACGTCCCATCTGAACTTAACACTGTATATTCAGCAAAAGTCCCTTCATACAATGATGCATTACTGTATCAGCAGCTAGTTGGAGGATTGAATATATTGATGTGAGCGCAGGCCAAATCTGCAACGGATGAAGCATTTCTAATGTATTTCAAGCCTTACGCTTGTCAAATGTTTGACCAAGTTTTTCCTGAGATGTCGGACCCATCTCCAGATGCACCATCCTTGCAGGGAGTAAGCGTTACCCTTCCAGTCAGCACTATCATCAAAGAATACTAAAAATTGTTGAGGGTATTGCGACTTTCCTTGTAAATGGAGATTCTTTAAATACTCATGTATTAAGCAGACAAGATTCATCATTTTCATAATGTAAGTATTATGACAATGTATTAGCCAAAACACGAGTCTGTGTGATAATAAATATGGGTGCCTCAGTCAACATAGTTTCCACTAAGTGGTGGTGAAGTTAACATTAAAGCCGGATGTAGAACACCAGATGTTATATGGGGTTACTGGAGAAGATAGCACGGTCTCAGAGGGAGCATACAGCGCGCTATTTTTGCAGTTTGGCAAATTGTTGTTGTAGACCTGGAAGTACTGTTACCAAATAAAAATTGTAATTCATTGTTGATTGCAACTGCTTTTATGTGACACTATGGTGCTGTCATTGATATGGCGGAGGTGACCATCAAATTATTTTTGGGGCAGCGGATCCCAACCTACTTTACCTCTAGCAAAATGCCAAAGTACTCGTTGCACATGGGACATATCAACCTTTCCTTAGCGATGGTGTGTTTCCAGTTCATTACCATCTGCTGAAGAGTAAGACCTGGGCACTTACCCAGCAAATAAATGAATATCAAGGGATGCCGCTCAGAGCTTCCAGCCATATATCCATCTCCTCAGGACACCAAATAATAATAAACATTGAGTTAGAGGTGGAAGTCCCATCTGGGCTCTATGTGGAAGTCATTGGGCCTTATCAGCAATTGCATCTTGAGCCTCACGTGGCTCCAGGCATTATAATCCTAGGACATTGGAGATCAAGGTTTTGTTATCAAAGTTACAGCACAAACCAATGCGATTCTGCTGACATCAAATAGTGGCGTAATTACACTTGATCTCTGTTGAGGCGTCCTTCAGGTTCATGAGTTCATGTTGCTGGATCAATTTAAGTTACCATTCGATTTGCATCCCAGTGTAAAGATGGTGGTACCGCAAAATAATTTAATTGGGTTATTGGAATAACAGAAGGATCAAACAATATCTTCATTTGACAAATATAAGGAGTTATTTGCTGCTGACAATCACGATTTTGGATGCGCTCAGGGGTGGTCCATGAGTGGACACTGGGGATCATCCTCTCATCAGGTCTCAGCCAATCCGCCAATTAAGGGCAGCTGAAGAAGTAGTTATTAATGAAATCAAAAATTTTCTGGAGCAAGGGATGCTCAAACCATCAAAGAGTCCATGGGCTTTGCCCTTTCTTATTGTCAAAAAAAGTACAGTACCAGTTGGGTAGTAATAGACTACCAGAAGCTTGACAGCATTACCAAAAAGGACTCATACCCTTGCCACAAATTGATGATGCCTTAGATTTTTCAGGAGAAGCTTAATACTTCTCAGCAATGGATTTAATATCTGGTTATTGGCAAATTGAGTCACCCATGATGAAACACAAGAAATGCGCCATTATCACGTTTAAGGGGCTTTTCCAGCCTACCCAGATGCCACAAGAGCTGTGTAATTCCCTGGCTACGTTCCAAGGGACTATGGACACCATTCTCGGCGACCTGAAGCTGTCATGAATCCTCATTACCTCAATGATATCAACGTTTTTTGCATATGTTCTCCGAGCACCTTACCCATTTGGAGGAGGTCTTCTGCTGGCTTTCGGAGGCCAACATCATAATCAAGCCCCATAAATGCCATTTATTTAATGACCAACTGGAGTACCTTGGGTTTGTGGTAGATGTGATTGGGCTGAAGCCTCAACCAGTCAATGTGGAGGCTATCCAAAAGATGACTATGCCAACTAGCAAGTGTGATATACAAGTCTTTTTAGGGATGGTCAGCTATTACCGCCACTTTATACCTAACTATAATTGTATTGGAGGTCCACTGTTTAGCTATTAAAAGAGGATGCTGCATTTGAATGGACAGAGCGTCAACAATGCTCCTTTTTTACACTTTGGATTGCACTGAGCAGTGCGCTGGTGCTGCAATATCCCAAATTTTGATAAAACGTTTATCATAAAGAAAGATGCCTCCCTTTCTGCTGTTATGGCGGTTCTATCCCAAAAAGATGATGAGGGGGAGGTGCACCCCTTGCGTTTTGCAGTCGAAGGTTGAACTTCCGTGAGCATAATTATACTGTGACCAAGTGGGAGTGCTTAGTGGTTATTTATGCGTGAACAATTTAGGTGTACTTGCATGGAGTAAAGTATAAAGTCATAAAGGATCACTGTTTTGTTACGCTGGTTGCAGAACCTCAAGGAGCCTGGTGGGCGTCTAGCCCAATGGGCCCTCAAACTTCAGGCTTTTGGCTTCGAGATTCTTTACTAATCTGGAGCAAAACATCAGAACGCTGATTGCTTATTAAGACTACCAAAAATTGCAGTTATGGCGGATCTGAGTGACATAATGTATGACAAGATGATCAGCAGAAAGTATGACGATGAGTTGCTGCTAGTCATAAAAGCATTAAATGAAATGTGATACAATACCTTTCAGTAAAATGGTGAGTTGTACAAGCGGATTGGCAATTCTACATTAACTTCCTGCAACCCTTGGCACGTTCTAATATTATCTTTTTTTTTAGTACTAGATGGTCCCAACCCAATGGTTCTAATATTATCATGAGCGCACATATGGCAGTTATACATGGTGGTATGCGCAAGACGTTGGAATAGTTGTGCCCTTGATATTATTGGGAAAGCATTAACTTTGACGTGTTGCAAATTACTTTATGCTTTCACCTGTGCTAAGTGGAAAAGCTTTTCCGCCAGAAGACTTCCTACCAGCTAGTGAAGCTGCATTTTGCTTGGCATACGTTGTCCAAAGATGTTGTCAGGCCCCTGCCAACATGAGCTAATCAGTTTAAGTACATTCTGGTGTCAATCAACCACTTGACAGAGTGAGTTGAAGCTCAGGTGATACAAGATTTGGGGGTAGTCACTGTGGCCAAGTTCATAATAGAATGTTTATCCAGTGGCATGGCCGCCCTCAGTTCCTCTTTACCAATAATGGAACTAACTTCACATCCCATATCCTTCCAAAGCTGAACAAGCTTATGGCTATACTCGGGGTTCTAACAACCCCATACCACCCTGAGTCTAATGAGATGGTTGAGCGAGTTAATGGGACTTTAGTGAACATACTCCATAAACTGGTATCAAATCGACCTTCAGATTGGAGTTCCCTCCTGTCCACCGCCATCTTTTCTTATAACACTAGCTATCATTCCGCCACGGGGAAGAGCCCCTTTCAAGAATTATATGGACGTCAGCCTGCTCTTTCAGCGCTGCTATATGTCTGTGTAGAAGATACTGGCGGAATGGATCCTCAACGTTATTTGATGATCCTAGCCAACACGTTATTCAAATTGCAAACTGAAGCATACCCATTCAGCATATCCAAGAAGATTAAGAATAAAGCTGCTAATCTGGTTTGGCGTAGCAGGTTAGCTCAGTTCAAAGATGGGGACATGGTTCTATTCCATGACCAACTTGGGTTCAGTTGCAAGCACAAATTGGCCAGTATCTGGATTGGGCCGCTTGAAATTATTGTGAAGACAGGTGTGGATGCTTAAACTATCAAGGGCCCTTGAGTGGACAGATTATTAACTGAGTGCATGCAATGTTCCTTTGAGAGTTTAAACAGTAGGGGACTTTCTTTTCCAGTCAAGGGGGAGGTAATGTCATGATTTTAATATGACTGGATGATAAGTCCTAAGTCGTTATTGTGGAATGGGTAGAATACTATGATCATAACTTGAAGTTAAAATTATTTGAGCGCCTTAGGATGAGGTGATATTGGATGGAAGGGATAATATTATATCACCTCCAAATCAGGTGATAAGGTGATGTCAATGAATGACATGTAATGAGATTTCAATGTATTATGAGTAATGTGTGGATCGCCTTAAACTAAGGCAATAGTGAATTTACTTAATAATAATACTCTGCCATAACCAATGAGAATACAGTGGAACGGATAGTTTAAGAATAAAGGTTATTATACACCGAAGTTGCTGATATATAAGTGATATGAGAAGATTGAAAGAGGAAAATTGTTAGTAGAAGGTAGAGAGCAGAACAGGGAGTATCCGCGAAGTATTATTTAATAAACTAGTGTTGTCTGGTAAATTGCTCCATATTTATTAAAAAGTTTATAACGTTGATTTGAGGAGGAGGAGTTTCATATCATCAGTCCTATTGCTCATTGGGCGTAATCCTGTGAAAAAACTCTTTGTTTTATCTCTGATATACCACTGAAATTATAGTATCCATCTAGTCAGATTCCACTGCAGACTAGAACACAACCCCACTTGGGTTGGGTACCTGAAGAACGTGTAACAACGTCTTCACTTAGCCTAGAGAATTTTACTTTCCAAGCTATCACCCTGCTTAGGAAATGGGAACTTTTACCCATTAACCTCAGGTCACGTTGTCTTAAAGGTTAATCCCACAATATGCTACCAAATAACGTTGTCAATACCAGCAAAAATAAACCCTTTATTGACTTGTGAAAACTCTGAAAGTTTTATACAAGATAATTAAATTACAAAAAAATCAATATAAAATTGCTTGTAAATTATTGTTAAGGATCCTCCCTGACAAAACATAAGCAATTTAGTGGGATCAAAATCTTAACTAATTAATTAAATTCTAAAAGAAATAACAACAAAAAATAGCTATCATATCCTATGATGACTCCCACATCTACAATAGTAATTCATCCACAGCATATAAAGCAGATTTTATAATTTAAATAAGCTAGATTGTGTGGACATATTGAAATCCCTTCACCTGAGAAATCTCACTTAGTTGAAACTAGATTTTTTCATTTGGTGCTCACTACTGAGTTGCACTACTAACAGTGATGCCAATGGAGTAGAAGATAACTTGATCAATATGCTTGAAGAATCCAGGGCGAATATGAAGAGGCGCATAGCCACGCCCAGACTTATGAGAACGTCCAGGAGTTCATGAATAAACATTGGGTTGAACCGATCAGACTAGCAAGGACCAAAGTATAGATTGGTGCTGTAGAGGGGATAGAAATGTATTTGACCTCTACAAAAAGAAATTTGAGCTAGTTACTGAGTATGCTGATGATGGTGCCTGACTTCTCTCCTTTACTGATAATAGGGAAGAGGGGAAATAAATGTTACACTATGCATATGCAGCCTTGGAAGCGGCTTAAAATCCTTTTCTCTGATGCTATAGCAGCTTCAGGAATCATGCCATCATAGTTCCCCCATAGCTAGTAATTAAACTGATGACAATGAGCCCAACAGTTTAGATTTTCCAGAAGGGGCTCAATAATATCACATTTTCAAAAAAATTCTTTGATCTAATCCCTATAATTTTTACAGTGGAAAAAGCAAGCACCCAGGGACAAACCTGAAAAAGTGGATATAGTTACTCTTTTTAAACTTTGGGAGATTGCGTGCTTACAATAATGATTCTAGTCCTCTGGGGGATAGGGTAGCAAACTGAAAGGAGTACTTGAAAGATCACCAAATTTCGCCTGCATGTTATCAATCCACAAACTGGAATTTATTTAACATGTCATGCCGATTACCAGCAGAGCACCAAGGCACCAACTTCATTAATCACTCTACCATTAGCCAAGCTAATTTGTCAAGCCTATGTTTGTTCAAGTGGGTGAAATGTTGCAATTTAAGGTTTTGACCAATCATAGGATATCGACTTCAGCAAAAATTTCCTAATGCCTTATTATATCACCTAAACCTTCATCACAATTATCATTATATCTTGGAAGATCAATTCTCATCAATCTGCTTTCATATATTTTTCTAACCCTTTTTAGGCCAAATTCCTGAATTTATTATCTTTTATTTACTTGTCCTAGATATGCATACAACAGATCAATTCCCATCGATCCACTGAATTATACTATTCTAAAACCATTTAGGGTGAACACAAGCATTTTTTAAATTACTTTGATTAATACTGGAGGATCAATTCCTATCCACTTTTCAACTGAATGGCGAGTTCCTATAAACCAGACTTTATTCCCATAAGCCAAATATACTTAATACTTCCACCAGATCAGTCCCAAATATTTTTGTCAAAATTCTGTATAAATGATCTCTTCAGATTTTTCCCAATATCCCTTTCGATTATAACTCTGAAATGCTACCAACTTTGATTGATGATTACCAAGATAATCATGATGCTGAATAAAATACCACAAGATGTACCTGACTTTGGCAGTTAAGTCCCAGGTTTCAGAGAGCTTTTTACTGACTACTAGAAAATTTAAAGGAGCAAAACTCTAAGATTGAAAGCTGAAAGAAAAGTTGACTAATTAGAGGCCAGGGTGTTAACTAAGGCGTTGGTAGGTGCTTGTAAATGCTGTTTGCACAGAATTTCAACAATAAAGGATTTTCCAGAGTATTACAGCTCTCAACTGCTCTTTAAAATCTAATAAGGGGTATTCATAAACACAAGGAGAAATGTAAATTTAGATATTTTTATAAATTAAAACTTGGGAATATGAAAGATAGAACCCACATTAAAAAGCCGCCTCCTGGTATTTACACTAATTCAAGGATAATAGTGGAGGTGATTGGATTAGAGTTAGGCAGAGGGCATCCCAATTTGGCTAAAAGATGACTTGGCATTTCTGTGCTTTTGAGAAGCTTTTCACCTCGGTAGGGCTTGACATTAAGAATTAAATTAATATATGGAATGACGTAATTGTGGGGTTTATCTTACTATAATTCCACCAATCAGCCATACTGTCTATTCTGTTAGTTTAGCTGATTACTGGAATTCCTAAAAGTAATTGGTTGATAAAATACTTTCACTCCTCTACCCCCTTCAGGTCTATAAAAGGGGGTTGCTTTTCCTTAGAAAGTTTGTTGAATTCAGGATGGCACGTAAGTGGACTTCTAGGTTAGTTTGCCAAATTTTGCTGG
Source organism: Massospora cicadina (assembly GCA_022478985.1). Classification (NCBI taxonomy): domain Eukaryota; kingdom Fungi; phylum Entomophthoromycota; class Entomophthoromycetes; order Entomophthorales; family Entomophthoraceae; genus Massospora; species Massospora cicadina. The sequence goes on from JAKSZP010010577.1 coordinate 183,638, forward strand.
GAGTTTAAGGCAATCCCTTCATCTTGAGGTGAGTTATTCAGTGGATACTGAGGAGTAAAACATTACTTCATTTGAAATAATTCCTTTGAGATTTAAAGCCTAATTATCAATAATTTAAAAATATTTGGCACTGGGGCATTCTTACTAACTAGTTGTACCCCTAATTGTCTGACATTACCCCCTTCAAAAATGGTGGGGTCAAATAAAGGGCTTAGGAACGGGCCATGTTCTTGGTTGATAGCTAACCCAGAAGTAAGGGACTCAATAGAATATTTATCACCTCGCTTATAGATGATGACAAAAGGTCCTTCCCAGATGGACCTGAGCTTCTCACTTCTGGGCATGATTCAATTATGATAATATATAACTAAATCAGAGATTTTAAATGAGGTAAAAGATTTCTGAGCTCATTAACGGCTTGGCCCTCTTTAGTGACAGTTTTGAATGATTATTCATGGCAATAGACTGTAGTTAGATGATGTGTAGGGCTAACTTCCTTATGACCTAGTCTGGATCATTGGTTCTTGCAGAGAAGACATATTTTCTTAAGAGAGCGTGTACCCCAGGTTCTCATCCATACAAAACATGGAAAGGGGACATCATGAAGACGGGTGATAACTAATCCAATATGCCATCAAGGTATTATGCAAAAACTGTCCCCAGTGTAGAGGGTCTGATGTGGCTAGTTTCCATAATAAGGATATTAATGTTTTATTATCTCGTTCTACTGTACCATTCATATAAGGGCTTATGTATTTGAGAAGTATTACTGTGGTCTCATGGAGGTAGCCAATATCTTGACCAATCTATAGATTAAGTTTTCTATCATTGTCACAGAGGAGATCCTGGGGGCAACCAAGGCGGATGAGATTGAATGATGGAGGAAAGTGGCGGTAGCTTTGGAAGTTTTGCATGGATATCCACGGCTTCAATTTACCTTGTGACGTGATCAATAACTACCAGAATGCAACGATTCCCACTGGTAGTCTGGGGTAGGGGGCCTACTACATCAAAACATATCGTGTGGAAGGGTTGCTGTGGAGTAGTAGGTTAATATTGGTATTTGTCTTGAGTCTGGATTGCTTTCTAAAGGTTAAACATGCATCTGAGACTTCAATAATGGATTCCATGATGCCCTCCCAAAAGTACCGATCTTTATGCCATCATACATTTCCTTCACTCCACCGCGCCCAAGGGTAGAGTGGCCTCCATGATGGTGGGTACTCGTTCTGAGGGTCGAAGATAAAGCAGCCAGTTGGCCCCTACCTTTTTTATAACTTCCCAATTTCTTCCTTAGTATTGCGGGAGGGTTTTACTAACATTTTCTTTAAAGAGTCATAATATTTTACCAGGCGTCAGGGGTCATAAGGAGGTCATACAACCTCTCAGCTTCACTATTATTTAAATAAAACATGTAAGCAAGTCAACCCAGCTTTTTTCATATGGCGAGTTACAGTCCAGAGTTTGATCTTCATATCATACTGACTGAGCTTAAAGATCCAACAAGCCAGTTGTCCAGTATGATCCTTCTAATTTAAGCTATTTAAGGGAGACGTTGTCAGAAACCACAATGAAGGTGGTTCCATACAGAAAAGGGCGGTAGTATTACACTGTTATTAAGACAGCTAAGCACTCCTTTTCAGTGGCACTTTAATTGAGATTTGCCTTTGACAACATCTTTCTAAAGTATGAAATGTATTGATTTACGCCCTTTTCATCCAATTGGGCCAGGATGGCTCCAACGGCATAATCAGAGGCATCTATAAATAGAAAGAAAGGTTTACCATAGTCAGGGTGGTGAAGGATGGGGTGTTTTTAGCAACTTTTTTGATGTCTCAGATGCAGCTTTTTGTTCAGCACCCCAAGAAAATGAGTGTTTTTTTCAATAAGTGAACGAGGGGTTCACTGGGTTGAGCAAACTGAGGAATGAATTTATGGTAGTATCCCATCATACTGAGAAATCTGGATACTTCACGGGTTTTAGGGCGGAGCATTTTTGATATTGCTTCCACCTTATATTGTAAGAGTCAAATTCCTTATTGTGAGATGTCATGGCCAAAAAAATCTAGTCTCTTTTTGGAAGAAGATGACCTTAGAAGATTTAAGATAAAAGCTAGAGGCACGCAGGAGGTGGAAAACTTCCTTTGGATGATTATGATGCTCATTGAAAGTTTTGGAAAAAAAACCCACGATCTCATCGAGATAAACTATCACACAACTGATCGTGAGATCCTGCAGGATATGATCTATTGCTTGTTAGAATGAGGCGGGTGCATTACACAACCCAAGGGTAATTGGATAGGCTGGAATAGGCCTTCACTGCGTATAAGAGTATATTTCAACTAACCTTGATGGGAGAGGTTCTTCTGCCAGTATCTGCTAGCCAAATCCTTAGCGGAAAAAAATTTGGAGCCAAAAAGTTGTCCAAATGCATCATCAGTGCGAGGGATAGGATAGCTATCTTTTTAGTGGTATTATTTAATTCTTGTTAATCCGTAACTACTCAATGACCATAGTTTTTATTATTAAGTAACAAAGGAGATGACCATGGGCTTTGAGAAGGTACTAGTAAACTGGCTTCTAGCAACTGCTTGAGCTCAATCCTCATAAGTTGCTCTTCAATATTTGACTTATGGTAAGGTTTAGACCTAATGGGACTGGCATCACCAACATCAATTGATGACTCTTATCTTTCATGTACCCATAATCATGATCAGACTTGGAGAAGATATTAATGTAGACATCTAATAAGGATTAACTTCTTCAAGCTCTACTGAGGTTAGTTAATCTGAGATATGAACGTCAGGCAAATCACACAGCAGTTTGTTGGACGGTAGGCCAGTTTCTGATATAGACCCAAGGCAGTGAGCTTTCTCTATAGTATTAAGGGGAATAAGCAGAACTTATCCTCTCTCTTGGTATTTTTTACAATTAAGTCCTTAATTTTAAGGTTCTTCATCAGATAATAGTATGTCGCTGATAGGCAGAATCTAGGATTCCAGGCAGTATTTGGGGCTCTAGATGACTTACTCCATCATTACTTGTTATGTGTAGTAAGCAGTTCCGGGGGATTTATAAAGTAATCTTGGTGTCAACAACCCATTTTTGCCCTGACTTATTTAACCTCTCCTCTGAGGAGTAAAAAGGAATGATTTTGAGGCGCCCAATAACTCTGGTAACAGATTTGTATGGAGCCTAGTTGTGATTTAGTGCAGCAATAGTGAAGAAGATGGCGACTCAACCAAGCAGAAGTACTCTTTTTTGTGAAGTTCTTTATTATTTTAGAACCAGATGCAACTTATAGTTGATCAGAGAGAAGTAACCAAGATTCAAGTTAATGGTTTTCTTTGTACTCAACCAGTAATTGAGTGCCAATAAGCATGTCATAATAAATGATCTTCAAGGACACAGCAGGTGCTGACTGGATAAGCTTTCCAAATCTGAGGGGTAAGGAGGAGTATGACCCAATAGTGCGAGTGCAGGCAGGACCCGCCATTCCATACTCTTAGTTGTAGTCCAGGACAGGTGCCAATTTGATCTTCTTGATGGTTTATAAAGGAATTTTATAGATTGTGGTGCCAGTGTCAAGAGTGGCCATGACCCACACCTTGTTGATGACTACTTCTACCTGGGGAATAGCCCCACCAAAATTAGGCGGGAGAACTAAAACCTCCTTAAGATGGAAAGTAGAGGCAAGTTTCTTAAAGGTTTCAGGGTTTTTATCTTTAATGAATTAAAGATTATGAGTAAGCGGGATAGGGTGGATCATCAAGGCAATGAGCTGGTCAGCATCACTATCAGTATTTATGACCTCGGGGAACCTCAAATTTAACTAAGATAAGTGTCATTGGGTACCACAACCTTGTCTACTCCCTCAGGGTTTACCCTCAGTTCAGTATCTCTACTTCACTGGAGTTTCAAGGATATATTATCCCATGTCCTCATAATCCTCTGCAGATTCATCATCTAAGGGTTGTCATTTCAAGGCAGAGGAGAGATAGGAGGTAAATTAAGGACAGCACTTTAAGTTGGGAGGCTATTTTCTACAACCCGCCTTTATAACGTTCCATTCCTTATTGAAGAGGATACCTTTATGGCGCGCAACTACCAGCTTAGCTGGGGTAGAAGGTAATGCAGCTTCTATGAGCTTGGTTGGGAGCACTTTATTGGCTGGCTTAGGGGTCTCAGATCTATGGGATTGAATGATGTCTGTTTTTAGTCACACTGCAGAAGCAGGTTTCAAGGGGTGAACAGACATAGGAGGGCCTGGGGGTACCGGGGCCTCCATTAAATTTCCTACAGGTAAAAGATCCTCAATGATTAGAACTTAATGCTTCACTAAAACTCCTTGATTATTCTCAAATTTTGAAATTCTGCAACATCTAATATTTGCACTTTTATGTCGTGGGGAAAATATAGAAGTTACGTTTCACAGAGATTATATGCTGGGATAAAGAAGGGAGGGAAGCTAAACAAGTTAGTATGGCAGCAACGGCATCATCAAGAGTGAGCATGTGAGACGTTAACAACGTCTGAGCTGTTTGGTAGAACCAATCAGCGAAAGCTGTAATCCTTTTTCTTCATACATGCTAAAGCGCATAAAGGCCTGTTTTTCCCTAATTAAACTCTGCTTTGATCCAAATTCAATAATAAAAGATTCCTTAACCTCTGCTCAGATACCCAGAGTGTCCATCTGAGGGACCATCACCTCCTGGACCATGCGAATCAGGTCAAGGAGGATGTGCTTAATTCTTTTTGGTCAGTCGCTTCTTCCATGGAAGTTCATAGACTTATATAAATGAGGCGATACTTCCTCACTGGAAGTAATTTGTCTTTAAAGGGGGTTAAAAAAGGGACAGCAAGGATGACTCATGTGGAGCATAAGGAAGCGCTGTTTGAGATTTTTAAGGCAGGAAAGTGCTCTGGCTAGTTGCAGTTCAAGAACAACTATCCTTGTTTCATTTTTAGTTGGAAGGGTAGGAGGGCTAATCACTTAATCACCCTCCATTTTTGTTGTAAGATTGTGGTGTACAGGTGCCCTGTAGTGAGCACCAATGGTTAAAATCCTGTCATTGGTAGGTGCTTGAGGCGCTGTTTGCACAGGATTTCAACAATAGAGAATTTGCAGGAGTATTACAGCTCTCAAATGCTCTTTAAATTTAAAATAGGGGTTTTTTAAACCACAAGGACCTGGATTTATATATATATTAAAAGTTGGGGATCTGGAGGCTTCTCTTTCCAGTTGATCTCACTTTTGAGCGATTCTACAAAAAGGTTAAACCACCTACCGCTGTATGCCCACGTCCAGTTTCCAATTGATGCCTTGGATCCACCTCCTGCCGCCCCAATGTGGGGCAGCAGTGATCCACCCCCTAGCATTTTCCGCTCTGGAGGGAAGCACTTTTGGATGGCTCAAATAGTCTGCTCACTCTTCTGGACTATTTGTCCCTCCACAGGACTTAGCGCTCCACCTGGTGCGCATCCTCCTGAATTATCCCCATCCTCTCGCCCTTCTTCGCTTCAACATTTGATTTTGTCTCCATGTTAACTATGGGCGTTTATTCCCAGACGCTGATAAAGTGATAATCAAACTGAGCACTGCTGCCTTTGCACCATCTGGCTATATTTATTTCCGCCCTTTTAAGGCCATTTTGATATTGGGTTTTTGATGGAGGAGGACGTTGCTGCAGCAGAAATGTATCCATTAATTTATAAAACACCTCTATTCCCACTACCCGTACTTGTCTCCCTTCTGATACCGCCATGGTGGTGTCATTTTCAAACCTTTTTCCCATCTCCCGCCCCAAATTTTGTATGTGCTTTGATGTCAGGTCTTTTGGCTTATTGCACTCACCCAACATCATCTTCAAAGTTCCCTTTGGAGCAGAACGCCTTGTGGCCCCTCGTGCCACTTCAACTATCATCCCCCACCACCCTGCCATTAGCCCAACATATCTTCCTGCATGCTCACATCACTGCAGTACCAGAGTATTCTTTTGGGCACAGGTCAACAACAGTCAACAGAATTTTCCACTCTGTTTTGGATTAGACTATTCTAAAAAGTCCTGCCACATGCCGTTCCTTCTGTTGCTATTTCTGAACCCCTGCCAGTGACATCTTAATGGGGTGTTTCGTTGTCAACTCCCCACAACGCCCTTGATTTCTGGGCTAGAGCGGGAAATCTGCTCCCTCCAATTTTACCAGCCACACTAAAACCTGCATTACAACCCACCAATTAGAATCATGTTGGGACTGCTGTTCGCCACCAAGCAACTTCCCATTCGCCAACTACCACCTGCCCTTATTCAGCCTCGCCTGATCATATTAACCAAAATCCTTAGTCCCTATTGGATGAGGTTGATGAATCAGTTTAAATTTATATTGATGAGGAAGACGAATCAGTTGAAAGCCAAACGGATGGCTATGACTTGACTGAATTTTAAAATACTAATTTTAACAATCCTCTTTTCCAAACGCTATTCCCCTAAACCCAATGTAACCCCCTTCCAAAGTGACCAACAACTTGCCTTAGCAGCAGTGGACTCGCCCCATTGTCCCCTCCTCCACAAAGCAGTGGCAAAATCTGTTTATGAATTCTCAAACGCAAATACATCTGCCTAATTTTTCCCAGATTTTCCTAAGAAGCGCGAAAAATAAACTCTAAGTTGGCTTACACCACCACCAACGCTAAATTGTATGTTTCTATCCTTGCAGCCTTTCACCCAAAAATAAAATCACATGAAAAATCTTGGCAATTTTGTGCTACTCCCAGATGCCCGCCTTCAAGCTGAACATCATCTTGAATAATATTTTTAAGCTCTCCCCCAGGCTGAGATTATATCTATCAATCCCTTCTTTGCAGCCCTCAACCCCCACCATGATGATGCCACAACGCCTTTACTCTCAGCTTATATCAGCCTCTTCAATAGTGGCACTTCTTACGTTGCTGCTAAGATTGACGTTGTGCCGCCTGACCCTCCCTCCCCTTCTACCATGGTGGGTTAGCGGTCTTCTGCTCCTTGCCTATTTGGAGGTTTTATTTATTTTGTTGACCCAGTTTGTTTGTATTTTTTGCTTTGAATTGGTAATGTCTGTCCCCTGATCATCGTGCCTCAAATAAATTTTGAAATTTTGAAATTTTGAACTTTTGAACTTTTGAAAACGTGGGGATCTTAAAGAGAGCCCTTATTAAATTGCCTTTTGGTATTTACACTAATTTAAGGCTAATAGTGGGAGATGATGGGATTTGATTTAGGAAAAGGGCATCCCAATTTGGGTAAATGATGATTTAGCCTATCTGCGCTCTTGGGAAGCTTTTCATTTCAGTAGGGCTTTACATTAAGAATTTATCTAATTTCTTGAATGACATAATTGTTTGGGAGCATTTTTATAATTTTACCAAGCTGCATTCTACCATTTTTTTAGTTTGGCCAATTACCAGAATTCCTTAAAGTGATGGTTTGATAAGGTATTTTCACTCCCCTTAACCCACTTCAAGTCTATAAAAGGGAATTGTTTTTCCTTAGGAAGTTGTGTTGAATTCATGCTAGCATGTGGGAAGACTTCCAGATCAGTTTGCCTATTTCTCTGGGGGTGTGAGGCAAACCATCATCTTGCAGTGGATTATTCAGTGGAGTTAGAGGAGTTTAAGCATTACTCCATTTTCATAGTTCTGCTGATATTTGGGGGGAGAATTTATCAATGATATTCAAAGTATTCAGCACCAGGGCATTATTACTAACTAATCGTACCCCTAATTGGCCAAAAACATTATATAAGATGGTTGGCCTCATACTGGGGTATAGAAGAAAGTAAAATGCCCACCTTGGCATTGTTTAGTTCTGTAGGGCATTGGACTCACCTTTATGTCAGATCCATTGCTGCTAGAAGTACACCCTGAGACTACAGCAAAATTGAAGATTTATATTAGTAAAGGCTTAATTTTTAGTGAGTGTTATAGCTTTTGGGTGCTGCCTTTAGGATATGCTGAAAGGGTCACACAGGTCAAACCCAGTGAACCACGGATGGATGATATGAAGATCGTTGGTCCTCCAAACACACTTGAAAATGGTTAAAAGATGGTGCAATTTCCCCACCAACACTTTTTTTATTTTATTAAATACAGAGACTATTTGCTGTTCCTCTCTCTTCCCTATAAACAACCTAACCTTTAAATTTCCCATCTCACTTATATATCAGCAACTTCAGATAATACATTTCTCTTAGCTTAGATTATTCTTATTCGCTGAGTCTCACTGGTTTTGGGATGGTATTTTTCAATTTTCTATCGCCTCAGTTTGAGAAAATCCAAATTATTCTGTCAAATGTTGACATTGCTTTATTGCCTTATTTGTAGGCGATCCAAAAAACTTCTATATCCCAATATTGCCTCATCTCAAGGCGCTAGAATACTCATAAATAACATCCTATTTGGTGGATTCTTGCCATTCCGCCGTAGTTCTTCAGGGTTTATTGTCCAGTCATATCAGAATTTCGACATTACTCCCCCCTTTGACTGGACGATAAGTCTTCTATTGCTTATATGCTCAGAGAAACTTCATGTGCATGCAATTAATGTTTCAACCACTTGCCGTATCTTTGATGGTTAATTTGTAAACACCAGTTTTCTCATTTATTTCAAACAGACCAACCAGATGGTGTGTCAGGGACTGAAATCTCTGTAACCCAGTCTGGAATATCAACTCAGGGACTTTTCCATGCCTGAACTAAGAGTTCAGTATAACAAGGGAAGGATGCTGATAAAGAATATAATGACTGTGAGTATAGGTCTGTTGGGCCCTGATATGGGTTGTAGAGCTTCAGCTAGACCAACTCCTGTTAGGGCCAGGATACTAGTGATAGTGGGTAATTATGAAATTGTGCTAGAGGAAATATTGGGATTTTCAGAGTTATGTGATTGATATATGCTTGATAATAAAGATCCTTGTACCTTACTAAGGATTGGAAACAAGTAAATCAAATAAGTATATAGAAGCATCTTAACTTTATTAACTGCAAGGAATGATTTTAGAAATATTCAGCTTTTATTCACTTTTCAGACTAATTGAACTAGCTTTTGGGCTTACTTGATTCTTATCTTGCTTTAGATTCTTTAGGCTCTTCCTGTCTTAGATAACCAAAGCTTAGACTAGTAGTCAACTGCCTAGTTTGGACTATTAAGACCTGGCCCCAGGTGTTCTGATGTTTGATTCAATTCGATTCAATTTGATAGGCTTGATTTGACTCATCTGACTCATCTGATTCGTTATTCATTTGCTATGAGATTTTGCTATCATCTTTGATTGTTTAAACTGATTACATATATCATATATTCCATTAATAAGAACTGATGTATCAGGATTATCTTTCATGTCAGACTTTGACCTGACATGGTGGCCATCTTGTTATTCCACCCAAACCCATGCTGGTCATGGAACAAAACCATCTCACCTTCTTGGAACTGAGCTAACCCACTACGCCATAACTGATTGGCGGCCTTATTCTTAATCTTTTTGGCCAAACTGAATGAGTACGCTTCCATTTGTAACTTAATCAAAATGACAGCTAAATTTGTCAAGTAAAAGGGGAATCCATTCTTCCAATATCTTCTATTCACGAATAAAGCAATGCCAGAAGAGCAGGGTGTCATTCATATAATAGTTGAAAGGGGCTCTTCCCTGTGGTGGAATGATAGCTAATATTGTAAGTAAAGATAGAGTTAAACATGATGGGACTCCAATCAGATGGTCTATCGGTTACCAGCTTCCTGAGGGTGTTCACCGGGGTCCCATTAACCCATTTAACCATCCCGTTGGACTCAGGGTGATATGGGGTCAAGAGAAACCATGGATTCCCATTAGCGCATTCAAATTGGGAAGGGTGTGCAAGGTGAAGTAAGTTTCATTATTGGTAATAATGAACTGAGGGAAGGCATGTTGCTAGATAATACATTCCATTATAAACTTGCCCACTGTACCACCCCCAAATCACATTTCGCCTGTGCTTCAACCCACCTGGTCAAGTGGTCGATAGCCTTTGAATGTACTTGCGCCTGTTAGCTCCCATTGGCAGAGGGCCAATGACATCAAGGGAAACCGTATGCCAAGCAAAATATGGTCTCACTAACCGGTACAAGGTCTTCTGACATAATTACTTTTCACTTGTCACTGGTGGCAACAGATAATGGTTTCAAGCACGTTGAAGTTCATGCTTTTCCAGTATTACTGAATGTCCAACAGTTTTATTGTCTTGCGCACACCATTAAGTCTGACTGCCTTGTGGGCACTCATAATAATCCCAGGACGTACTGAGGGTCGCAGAAAGTTCACCATAGAATTTTCAATCCGCTTGTACAGCTCCTCATTCCGTTGAAAGGTATTCACTTGCATCTCGTTATATGATGTTATTACTTCAGGCAGTTCATCGTTATACTTCCCGCTGAGCATCTTGTTGTACATTACGTCACTGAGATCTGCCATCACGGCATTGGTTGGCAATCTGGATAAACAGTTGGTGTTCTGATGCTTTTCTCATGGGTGGTGAAGGGTCTCAAAGTCGTAATCCTAAAGTTCCAGAGCCCATCATGTCTAGGCTCCCTTCAGGCTCCTTGAGGTTCTGCAAACAGAATAACGATGCATGATCTGTTATGACTAAATTATACTCCATGCAAATACACCATAAATTGCTTAAATGCATAGATCACCCTAAAGCACTCCCACTCAGTCACAGTTTAATTACGCTCATTGCAGTTCAGGCTCCAACTGCAGTACGCAATGGGGTGCCCTTCCCCTCATCATCTTTTTGGGAAAGGACTGCCCCAACGGCGGAAAGGTATGCATCCATCTGGACGATAAACTCTTTATTGAGATTTGGTAGCGCAACACTGGCGCACTAAATAGCACCATCTGAAATGTATCAAAGAAGCATTGTTGACATTTCATCCATTCAAACGCGACATCTTCTTCAATAACTCAAACAGTGGGCCCCCAATACAGTTGAAGTTGGGTATGAAGAGATGGTAGTATCTGACCATTCCCAAAAATACCTGGATGTTCTGCTTACTGTTGGGCATAGTCATCTTATGGATAGCCTCCAACTTGGCTGATTATGGTTTCAGAACTGTTGCATCACCACAAAAACGAAGTACTTCAGATAGTCCTTAAATAAGGGCATTTCTGGGGCTTGATCTTGATATTGGCCTCAGCAAGCCGGCGGAATACCTCCTCCAAAAGGCTAAAGTGCTAAGAAAACTTACAAGAGAATACATTGATGTCATCAAGATACACAAGGACACATGACAGCTTAAGATTGCCAATGGTAGTGGCCATCGCCTGTTGAAGTGTAGCTGGGGCGTTACACAGTCCTTGAGGCATATATGTCATTTGAAAAAGCCCCTTGGATGTGATTACACACATTTCTCCTGTTCCGCCATAGGCAACTCAATTTTCCAGTAGCCCAATATCAACTCCATTGTGAGAAGTAATTGGCTCCCCCTAATCAATCAAAAAGCATTGTCAATCTGCAGCAAGGGATATGGGTTTTCCTTGGTGATGCTGTTGAGCTTCCAGTTGTCTGTTACTACCCATTTAGTGCCGTCCTATTTTAGAATAAGAACAGGCAATACCACTAGTCTCTTTTATGGTTTGAGCATCCCTTGCTCCAGCAGCTTTCTGATCCCCTCAGTATCTGCTTCTTTGGCTGCTCTTTTTTGTGGATTGGCTTAGACCTGATGGGAGGATAATCCCCAGTGTCCTATTGATGGACCACCTCCATGCGCACCCTAAATTGTGGTCATCAACAGCAAATATCTCCTTGTATTTTTGAAATAAAGCTATCACCTGATCTTTCTGGTCTTCCAATAACCCAATGAATTTTTGTGTGGTACCACCACTATTAAGCTGGTCTGTGGTTTGACGGGCAGACCAAATTCATCCAGCGACCCAAACTCATGAACCTGGAGGATCTCCTCATCAGGGGCAGGTGTAAATACGCCACTATTTGGTGTTGGCAGATTTGCAATGGTTTCCATTTGTAGATTTTCTAGTAGAACCTTAATCTCCCCATGTCCAAGTAGTATAATGCCTGAAGCCATGTAGGGCTCAAGCCGCAATTGCTGACATGGCCAATAAGTTCCCCATAGAGTCCGTCTGGCACTTCTACAAACAATTTGGTGTTTACTATTACTTGGTGACCGGAGGGGATGGATATAGGCCCAGAAGCTCTAAGCGGCAGCCCTTGATATCTGTATATCTGTTGGGGAGGGCCTGGATTTTGCCCTTTAGTCGATGGTATCAATTAAGAATTACCCCATCACTGTATGCTAGGTTAATATGTCCCATGTGCACTGGATCCTTTGTCACACCGCTAGAGGTAAAGTATAATGGGATCCGCTGCCCTTATATCTCAAAGATTTTTGCTGTAATATTAATGACAGCACCAAAGTGTCGCATAAAAGCATTTACAATTAACAGGTCATAGTGGCTGTTTGGTAGCACTATTGCTGGAGCTACAATGACAATCGCACAAAACTGCAAAGATAGCGCATTGTACGCTCTATCAGAGACTGTGCTATCTGCTCCAGCGGTCCCATATACCATACAATAATCTACATCAGGTTTAATGTCAACATTGTCACCAACTTAGTGGAAACAATGTTGACTGGGTCACCCGTATCTATTATTGCATGGACTCAGGTTTTGGCTACAACAATATAACAGTATGTACATTCTGAATAAGAAGAATTTTTAATGTTTAATACATGGACAGTTAAGGTGGCTCTGTTCCCAAGTAAACTCGCAATCCCCTCACCTATTTTAGGGTATGTTTTGATGATAGTGTAGACTGGAAGGGTGATGCTTACTCTATGCAAGGATGGTGCATCTGCGGGTGGGTCCAACATCTCAGGGGAAACTTGGTCAAACATTTTACAAGCATACGGCTTTGGCCACAACTGAGATCCTTCTTCTTCCATGTCCATGGTTTGCACTTAGGTTAATACATTCACCTCTCCAACTGGCTGATGTTATAGGAATGCGTCATAGTACTGAGTTAATTCCACTGAATTTATGTGGATTGGTTCAGGTGGGACGTTTGAGGTTGGAGTAGCGTAGGTAGAGAGTCAAATCTCTACTCCGCTCCAAATTTTCCCTGGTAATACTGGTCCTTCTTTATGTATTGGACCTGACAATTGGACAATTATGTGAAAGATTCCCAGGGCTGACGTATTTGAACAATTTACCCCATACCATTTACCCCTTGGTTTTTACACAATGGGCCAGGCCAATAATTAGACTGTTGACAGTCGGCGTAATTAGGGCCAGGTTGGTAGTTGGGTTGATGACTATTATCAAAAGCGGGTCTGGGGTGGAAGTTGAACTGCTGGGGGTAACTCAGATGAGGGCAAGGTGCATAATTATACGTCTGGGGGTTACTAGATGACACCTGAACAGGACGGGAGAGTTCCACCAAATAATAAAGTTTATTGATAACAGAGGAATGTTTTTGCTCTGCATTGGGTGGAGGAAAAGTAGCAGGTAGATGAAGCAAAAAAACTGAACAACATTGAGAAGGGGTACGTCGTCATTTAAAATTGTAGTCATGACGTTGTAAAGCTCATAATATGGCTTCACCACTGAGGTCATTGCAATGCACACGTCAGATCCAGATAGAGTCCCTGCCCTGATTAACTCATGGGCTTCTGTCATAAATTGATCAGCATAAGCAATGAGAGACTCATTTCTTTTCAACTCAATGGTTAAGAGCTCATCCTTCCATTGTAACATCTTTGCGGTACCCCAAACAACAGCAACACAGTATCCTTCACTTCTTAGTAGAAAAAGGAACTGTTTGAAAGATATCATTTGACTAAATCATCACTGCCAACATCTAAGGTGGATATTAATAGTTTTTGCTTTATGCCGATCTGAGGCATCTTCCACTGCAAATTCAAATCACTTAAAGAATCTATGGATTTCCCATCATGATAAAATGGAGGCAGATTATCAATACAAATCTCCTGAATAAGCTCATCTTGCCTTTTGAGAACAGTGTCCAAGGAAAGTTTAATTTTCACATATTTGGTTGGCACAGTGGATCAAAAAGATTACCTATCAGTGCAGGCCTGATGCAACATAGCCAAAAACTGGAAATTTTTAGCTTTTAGTGGTTGATCAATGGGTCCCTGTAGTGAGCACCACTGTTATAATTTTTTGGGCGATAGATTAGCTATATGCTGGAAAAGTTGGTTAGGGTCATACCCACTGAGAAATAGGACAATGATATGTAGATTGCTGTCCTCAAAACACACTAAATAAATATATTATTATGGAGAAATTGCCCTAACAACACTTCTTTAATTTTCATAATATTATCAGTGGATTCTCATTATTCCGCTCTGCTACCTATACTAACAATTTTCCTCCTTAACTCTTCTCATATCACTTATGTTGGACAATTACAAGTCTAATGTTATAAAAGAGTGGTTCAGAGGTAAGTGATGAGAAAACCGGCCAAAAGACCCTGGTCAATTCCTGGTGGAACCCCTCAAATTGGGGTAACACTTTTAATAATAATCGGGCCAGCAAAATGAGTTCAGGCGATTGGATTGAACCAAATTGTTGGCTAAAACTGGGAAGTTCATCAGAAGCTCCTCTCCAGGCCACTTCCACTTTAGTACAGCTTACACCAGAAAGACTGTCCCCTTTTATAGGGTCATAGGGGGTCTAACCAAGTGCAAAAGTTTTACAGCCCACTGATTGGGTGAAATTCATCAAGCCCTTACTGTCTGGAATTTTTTTACCTGCCCCCATCAGCTATCTTATCAAAGTGAAGTGAAGATTCTAAGCTTTAATAGTTTGAAAATCAATATTCCCTAATTTGGATGTTACTAAGCAATCTGAACTATGAGCATCAGAATTTTAATACTAAATATTGACTATTAAGAGGCTTCATTTCTTACCCCTTCAACAACTAATGAATATGTAGAAAACACAACTAACTAGTTTTAGTAGTTGCTTATCTTTATTTTTATCAGTGGTTTAAATACCCTATTTGTTGTATTTTAAGGCCTAAAATACACCAGCGAGCTTAAACCTTTTTAAAATCCAACAAATGGTGCTCACTAAAGGGGCCTGTACACCACAAACAAAACAATGGAAATAAACCCCTGGCTAGGCTCAATTGAACTCCAGCTAGCTAGAGCTTTGTCTCGCCTCTAAGGCTCGAGCAGCACTCAATGCAAGGCCCTTATAGGGCCTCCACTGGTATCCATAAACCCATTTTTAGGGACAAGTTTACCCTGGGTGAGGGAAGTGTTGCTTCTTTCCTCTACGTGTATGAAGTTGCTATGTAAGGGGCAACGGACCATCATAAAGTTAAGTACATCCTTCCCTGCTTGAGTTGTGGCGCTCAAGAGATATGTTTCCACACATGGCCACCCTCAGCACCTGGGCGGAGGTGAAGCAAGCACTCACTGAGAAATTCGGCTCCCTACAAAGTTTAAACAGGCAAAAACAGTCCTTTATGTGCCTTAGCCTGCAACAGGGCGAATCCATCGCTTCTTTTGCTGAACGCTTTTGCAATAAAGTTCAACACTTATTTCTTGCTATAATGCTACCCCTAGACGATGATATTGCGGCTATCTTGGCGGGTTTGGCGTCCCATCCCTCCTTGGCAATACATTTCTTTTCTGTAAAGCACTCATATAAAAACGTATGAGATATCAAGGAAGCCTTGTTAGAGGTGGCTGATATCTATGGACTTGATCCTATGCAAGGGTCTCTGAGCCAAGCATCTACTCTGACTATTTTATCCTCTACTATGCCTGCTTCCATCTGGAAACCTGATCCTATGGAGTTGCCATCACAAACTGCTTCTTTTTTCCTATAACAATAATAAGATGGTAATGGCTGTGATGGGGCAATGCTCCCCTTTGTCTTCAGCTCAAAAAGCTCAATTGGTGAAAGCAGTCGTCTCTTTGCCTTGCCCATCATTTTCTTCAAAGCGGCCATCCCAAGTGGTTTTAAAGCCTGCTCCTAAGTCTAAATCCCTTTCTTGGGTCTTAATCGCCCCCACTAACAATGGGTTAAATGACCCAGTCCCAAAAGCTAAGCCTCCTGTTTCACAAAAACACACAGCCATTGACTGACCCACAGCTGGTGTAGTTAAAGCATCCACATCCATGACGCTACCTCCCTCAAGTTCTTCTCCAGCTTACTCAAAACTGATACCTGTTTCAATGAGGCAGCATAAGCCCACTACTTTAAAGGTCAAAAATAGAGCCGTTGCAATTCCGAAGCCTCCCCCAAAAGTTAGTAAGGTGGAGGAACAATCCCAGGATCTATCCAGCCATAATGGAAGCCCTGAACCTACCTCACCCCCTATGGGCTTCCTAACATTTATTGATAACCCCTCTGATGACGAATTTGAAGGGGTAGTGAAAATGTGGGACATTATGTTATTGCCCCAAGTGAAGTGGAAGTTCCCGACCAATTAAATCAGTAGATAGTGGTTTGGGCTAGGATACCCTGCAAAACATACCTTTATCAGGTGCTGAGCAATCTGGAGGATCTTGATACTGCCAGCGACGCTGACCAGCTCATTATCACAGTGATCCAATCCACTTAGAGTGTGTATACACTGCAGTCTATCTGAGATAAATTCCCTGAAACTGCCAGATGCCTTGCTTCTACTCTCCAGATGAAGGAAGACCTCGCTCTTCTTCCTACTTGGGGAAACTTAACCAAAGTGTAGGCTGTTGTCAATGGAGTACAATTCATTGCTATCCTTGACACTGGATCCCCCATGAACATTCTATCATCAATGCTTATGAGAAAAATTAAGCTGGCCCCTGACCTTGACTATACTCAAGAGCCTGGCACTGCTGGTCAGACCAACATTTGTGCTATTGGGGCCTACTAATCTTTACTCATCCGATTTGGGAAACTCCTCCTCTCAACTCTGTGGTTGCATTAGCCAACAATACCTATGACATGCTCATTGGTACCCAGTTTATACTTAAGTATGATGGAATTATCAATCTTAAGCAGGGCTATCTCTCCCTGCTTACCTACGAAAATCCTTTGGTTTTGGACCACAATGAGATTAATAAAAAGGAATACGCTTACACTGTTGATTATCCTTTCTCTGCCATATCTTTAAACTACATGATGGTGGGGCGGAATACCAAGATGCTGTTTGATTCAGTGAACGCCCTTGAGAGAAATCTTTTATGCAGCCGAAGAGGTATTAATCAAAGCAGGTGAACAAAGGGTGATTGACACCAAGATTACCCTGAAAATCTCCCACAATTGCCTGCTGCACATAACTAGTATTATGGAATCAGTCCCTTAGAACTTTGAGTTTTATCAAGGCATCTTAGACCCAGCCTAACAACGTCCTATCAATATTCTACTGTGGAATCTTACCAGAAAGACTGATCTTAAAGAAATAACATAAGATTGGGAAAGGTCTGCTGATCCCAGTTAAGGAGATTAACCAGGTCCAAGTATGTCTATTTCAGACATGGGCCTACCTGCTAAAAAATCATTATGTACCTTTCCTGACGTTCATATCTCCAAGATCTAACCCCTACAGAGCTTAATTAAGTAAATATTTTATTGGAGTCTTACAATGACATATTCTCTAGAGCTGAGACCGACTATGGTCATATTGAGGGTTGTAGTCATACTATCGATGTTGGAGATGCTAGTCTCATCTGCTCCACAACTTATCATATATCAAAATTTGAGGAGAACAGATGAGGACGGAGCTCAAACAGCTACTAGATTCTAGGCTACTGGTACCCTCGCAAAGCCCATGGTTGTCACCTCTCCTCTTTATAAAAAATGGCAGCCATTGGGTTGTGATGGACTACCTCAGGCTAAAAAGCCTCACATTAAAGAGAAGCTATCTTATCCCTTGCATTGATGACTCCCTAGCATAGTTCTATGGATCCAAGTTTTTTTCAGCCATGGACTTAGCCAACGGCTATTGGCAGATGGACAACTTCCCCAAAATCAGTATAAATCGCTCTGATTTGCAGAGAAGGCTTATTCCAGCCCACCTGACTACACCAGGGGTTGTGCAACGCTCCTGAAACTTTCCAGTGAGCCGTGGACCACATCTTTTAGGAAGTCTAGTTAAGTTGCGTCATTGTCTATCTGTAAAGAGAGTATCTATATGTCTCCTGTTCCCAGCGTGCGGGGCATTGTGCTCAGGGCCAGCTCCAGGGAACTAGTCACTAGTACAAAAGTTACTAGAGCCTAGAAGAGGGTGCGTGAGCTAGAGTAACTCAGGTAGAATAGGGTTATCATTAGAGGTAGGAATTAAAAGGAGAAACGCGGTGCACGGAGTGTAAGGTATAGGCGTCCTAGGTTGGAGGGAACTTGGGCGGCCCAATGGTGCATGGGCGAATAGATTTAGCATTATTGAAATTAAATGGTTAATGTTGCATGAGACCTTCTCAAAGAGGTCAACGCACAGGAACGTCCAAGATAACATAAATATAAAACGGTGTACTAAACGGGGGGTTTATTGTAAGGGAGAAGTTGACCAATGGGAAAGTTTGGTCTTGACATGAGGAAATTAAGGGAGTTTAGGCAAATAATCAATTGAGGGAAGTGGGTCTAAGCCAAGACGCACCAATAGGTGCACGCTTCCATCAGGCAAGACGTTGTATTTGGTAATTGACCAAACTCAGGTAGTTGATTGTAAAAGCAGCCGAACCAAACTGAAAAGTTTGAAAACTGAATGGGTTTCAGGACCCCATTTACCTAAAAACTGAAGCAAACTGTTTTTATTTAAAAAAAGCTGGTTCATTATAATGCACCTGCTATTATGCAGGGCCAAACTTCTCTAGCATCCCTGGGACCAACATGGGCATGCCTCACCTCTACCCAGCGTTGATCCAAGGTATACTTGAGATCAGGGAGGCCAGCCAACTTCACCTTCTTGGCCTCCTGATATGAAGCTTTGTCCCTTGTATTTGTCCCCATTATTATGTCATTTTCCAGCCATGACATTACCCTCTCCTCTTTTAGTGCCTCCACCCCCTCCAGGGGCTTGTTCCAGGTAAAAGTTCTTGTGGTCTGGGGCCAACTTCATTGTGACAACGGTTTGCTTTGAACAAGATCTGGCAGCCTGGGGGAAATGCTTTGGAAAGCTTCAATCAGGTCTTGGGCATGTACACAGTCACACGCTGGTACCCAACTGTTTTCTGCAGCGTCAAATTCCTTCCAAGATACCAGGTACTCAAGCCTTCTGTCACAATTCTGATATGACTGGACGAGAAGCCCTAGGTCATTATGGCGGAATGGATGGAATATGCCAAGTTTGATATGAGTTATGGTAATTTGAGCGCCTTGAGATGAGGCGATATTGGGTTGTTAGGGAAATTACCTCAAATTAGGTGATTGGGGAAATGACGAATGAAGAATTGGAGGAACCAATAAGATATGGAGAAGTGAATTACTAAGCCATGAAAGTAGTAATATCCAAAGTCGCTATGATACAAGCTATATGAGACAATCAAGAAGGGGGTTGCTAATAGTTTAGAGAAGGTGAAACAGCGACGATCAGCTATGTTTATTATAATAAATAAAGAAGTATAGTGGGGGCAAGTGCTCCATATTATTAAATAAAGTTTATTTATGTTGTTTCAAGGGCAACGATCCTCATATTGTTGGTCCTATTGCTCAGTGGGTCAAACCCTGCACAATATTGATTACGGCTTATCTCAACAAAAACGCCAATTTTATAACAGTGGTGCTCACTACAGTGGGCCCATTTATCAATCCCATAGACTGATAAGCGTTCCTAAGTTGCTAGTCATTTCATATCCGGCTTGCTTTACTAAGAAATCATCTCAACACACTGCAACTGTTGATTATGTAAAACTCAAGCTTGCCCTAGACGCTGTGCTTAAATGGAAAAAGGAGTTTCTGCAAGAATGTTGTATTGACAAGCTGCCTCCATTTGAACGTGATGGAAACATCCATGGATTCTTTAGATAATTTGAGTTTGCAGTAGAAGGAGCTTCAGATCGGCATAAAGCCAAATTACTAATGTCCACTTTGGATGTTGGAAGCGCCGACCAAGTTACTTGCTATCTTCCCAACAGTTCCGTTACCTATCAAAAGGTGAAGGATACTGTACTGTGGGTGTTTGGAAAACTTCAAAAAATGGCGCAAAGAATTCTAAGTTTTTTACCATTTGATTTCAACATAACGAGACCCTCACTGCGTTTGATGATTGATTCTCAGCAGAAGCCCATGTGTTAATTGGGGCAAGAGTTTTAACTGAATGTGACATAAGCATAGCGTTGACCTCTGCTGTGAAACCATACTGAGAGTTTTTTAATGCTTTGGCTCCATTTTTAGAGGTTGATGAACCTTTGCTTAAACTTGTTTAAATTTTACGCCAGTTATCTGCTACCTTCCCTCCACCCAGTATAGAGCGGAACTCTATCGCCTCCACTGTTAGCCTTGTTTATTTGGAGAAATCATCCCTCCCTGTTCAACGCCCAGTTGGCATTCCCTGGCCTTATTGTCATCACAAGCCTCATTTTCAACCAAGTTGCCAACAGCCGTTCACCTACTGGGATGGGCCTGGTTGCACTGTACAATACCAGTCCACCTTTTTGGGTGGCCCATTTTACAACACTCAAGGACGCAAGTCTCATAGGTTTATTTGCTTTTCGTGCGGTCACCCTGGGCATCTGGTTAGGAGTTGTTGTAATCGTTAGGTTCAGTACCTACCATGGGAGAAGTATAATCAGGGAAAAGTCAGAGCGGAGTCGAGATGGGACTCTCTACCTCCACTATTCTGGCTCAAAACGTCCCACCTGAACCTATTCCTGCACAGCTAGCAGATGTTTCCTGGTATGATGACGCTTTTCTATACCAGCAGCCAGTTGGAGGGGTAAATATGCTAACAAAAATGAAATTCATGGATCAGCAGAAGCAGGCTCCCAGAAGCACCCAGAACCATATGCTTGTTAATTGTTTGATTACCTTCCTACAGATTAGCCAGATCCATTAGCTGATGCGCTCCTCTTAAAAGGGGTAAACGTGGCTCTCCCTGTGGACGCTATTGTTAAAGAATACCCTAAAGTGGGGAAAGGTATTATGAGCTTCCTTGGAAAAAGAAATTAGTTGAATGTCCATGTTTTATACAATCAGATGCATCTTACTCTGAGTGTACTTACTGTGACACTATTGTAGCGAAAACCCAAGTTCGTTCAATAATTGATATGGGTGCCCCAATCAGCATAGTGTCCTCGAAGTTGTTGTCAAAGTTAGCATTAAAGCCTGATTTAGAGCACCTTATGGTGTATGGGACCGCAGGCGCAGAAAGCACAGTCTCTTAAGGAGCATACAATGCGTTACCTTTGCAGTTTGGGTAAATTGTCATTTTAGCCCCAGCTATAGTGTTACCAAACAATAACTATGACCTGTTAATCGGAACAACTTTTGTGCATCACTTTGGAGCTGTTGTTGATATGACAGCAGAGACATTTCAAATTCTGGGGCAGCGGATCCCAATCTACTTTACTTTCCAGCGGAATGCCAAAGGATCCTGTACACATGAGTCACATTAATCTTGCATATGGTTATGGGGGTGGTTTTGGTTTGCTATTATCAATTAAAAACAAGACCTGGGCCCTTCCTCGCCAAATTAATGAATATCAAGGGCTACCTCTTAGAGCTGCTGGCTCTATATCTATTCCCTCTGGACACCAATCAATCATAGTCACTGAGTTAGAGGTGGAAGTACCTGCTGGGCTATATGGGGAGGTCATTGGGCCCTATTAACAATCACGGCTTGAGCCCCACGTTGCCCCTGGCAAAATACTCTCAGGGCATGGGGAGATCAAGGTCTTGGTAGCGAATCTTCAGGATAAACCAATGCAAATCCGCCGACATCAGATTGTTGCATATCTACATTTCATTCCAGTTGAGGAGGTCCTCAGGATTCATGAGTTTGGTTCACTGGATGAATTTGGTCTGCCCATCAAAACACAGCCTGGTGTAATGGCAGTTGTACCGCGGGAAATTTTAATTGGGTTAACAGAAGATCAGAAGGATCAAGCAGAAGCCTTATTTCATATAATACAAAGAGATCTTTGCTGTCAATGATCATGATTTGGGGTGCACCTGGGGAGTGATCCATCGAGTGGACACTGGGGATCATCCCCTCATCAGATCTTGGCCAATCTGCCGATCTAGAGCAGTGGAAGAAGTTGTCACAGCAGTAATTGATAAGCTGTTGGAGAAAGGAATGCTTGAACCATCGTAGAGCCCATGGGCTTCACCTGTCCTGATTGTCAAAGAAGGATGGTACTAACTGGGTAGTAATAGACTACCCCAAGCTCAAAAGTATTACAAAAAAGGACTCATACCCTTTGCCACAGATTGATTATGTGTTGAACCAGGAAGGGGGCTTGTTACTTCTCCTCAATGGATTTAATATCTGGCTATTGAGAGATTGAGTTACCTGTGGTGGAACAAGAAAAATGCGCCAACATCACGTCAAAAGGGCTCTTTCAACTGACACGTATACTCCAAGGTCTGTGTAATGCCACGGCTACTTTCCAATGGGCAATGAACACTATCTTTGGCAACTTGAATCTGTCATGAGCTCTTTTATATTTTACAAAATTAACATTTTCTCCCACACGTTTTCTGAGCACATTAGCCATTTGGAAGAGGTATTCCACCGGTTGGCTGAGGCCAACATCAAAATAAAGCCCCAGAAATGCCACTTTTTCAAGGATCAGCTAGAGTACCTTGGGTTTGTAGTTGATGCAACAGGGCTGAGGCCCCAACCAGCTAAGGTGGAGGCCATTCAGAAGATGACTACACCAAGCAGTAAACGAGATATATAAGTATACTTAGGGGATGGTTGGCTACTATCGCCGCTTCATACCAAACTTTAGCTGTATTGGTTGTAGGCTGTTTGAGCTATTAAAAAAGGATGGCACGTTTGAATGGACGGAACACTGTCAATGCTCCTTTAATACTCTTCAAACAGCGTTGATTGAGTCGCCAGTGCTACGTTACCCAAATTTTAGAAAGGAATTTATTGTACAGATGGATGCATCACTTTCCATTGTGGGGGAAGTTCTGTCTCAAAAAGATGATGAGGGGAGGAGCACCCAGTGGCGTATTGCAGTCAAAATCTGAATAGCCATGAACGCAATTATACTGTGACTGAGCGGGAGTGCTTATCAGTGATTTATGCTTACAAGAAATTCCGAGTATATTTGCATGGTGTAAAATTTAAAGTTGTAACAGATCATACCTCGTTATGCTGGCTGCAAAACCTTAAAAAGCCCGAGGTCCAGCCAGCACGATGGGCTTTTAAACTACAGGCTTACAACTTTGAGATCATTCACTGATCAGGAGCAAAACACCAGAATGCTGATTACTTGTAGAGGCTACCAACTATTGCAGTTATGGCAGATATGAGCGATATTATATATGACAAGATGCTCAGCGGAAAGTATGAAAATGAGCCGCCTCAAGTCATCAAGGCGTTGAATGGAATGTGAGCTAGTACTTTCCAGCGGAATGATGAGTTGTACAAGTGGATTGAATATTTGATGGTGAACTTTCCGCGACTTTTAACACGGCCTAACATTATCATGAGCGCACATAGGACAGTTGAGCATGGTGGTGTGCGCAAGGTGTTGAATTTGCAATCTCAGTACTACTGGGAAAGTTTGATTTTGATGTGCTTGATACTAACTCCTCCTGTCACCCGTGCTGAGTGGAAAAGCTGTTTCACCTTAAGACCTCATATCAGTTAGTAAAGCCACACTTCACTTGGCATACAGTTTCCCTTAATGTCGTTGGCCCTCTGCCAATGAAAGCTAACTGGTCCAAGTATATCCTGGTGGCAATTGACCACTTGACCACGTGGGTTGAGGCACGGGCCATTTGGGATCTGGGCGCGGTTACTGTGGCTAAGTTTGTAATGAGATACATCATTCAGCGTCCCAGGTGCCCGCAGTTTATTCTTGCTGACAACGGCACTAGTTTTCCCTCTCACATACTTCCCAAACTCAACGAAATGATGGCCATCCATGGGGTTCTAACAACTCCATATCACCCCAAGTCCATTGGAATGGTTGAACGGGTTAATGGGACCCTGGTGAACATTCTCTAGAAGTTGGTTACTAATAGCCCTCTGATTGGAGTATCCTCCTTTCTACTGCGGTGTTTGCCTACAACATTAGTTACCATTATTCCATGGGAAAAAGACCATTCAAAGTGCTTTACAGACGGCACCCTGCTCTGCCCGCACTTCTGTATGCCTGTGTAGAGGATACTGGAAGAATGGATCCGCAATGCTATTTGACCATCCTAACAAATATGCTCATTAAATTACAAACTGAAGCATACTTGTTCAGCTTAGCCAAGAAAATTAAAAGCCAGGCTGTCAATCAGAAATGGTGAAGTGGCCTCGCACAGTTCAAAGATGGAGTCATGGTTTATTCCATGATCAACATGGGTTTGGACGGAAACACAAGCTGGCCAGTATTTGGATTGGGCCATTTAAAGTCATTGAGAAGACAGGTATAGATGCATACACTATCAAGGACCCTGATAGTGGTCAGATCATCAACTAAGTGCATGCAAAGTTCCTCCAGGCGTATAAGCAATAGGAGCTTCATCGTCCAGTCAAGGAGGGGGTAATATTGCGATTCTAATATGACTGGATGATAAGCCCTAAGTCGTTATGGCAGATCAGAAGGAATCTGCCAAGTTCGATATGAGTTATGGTAATTTGAGCGCCTCAAAATGAGGCGATATTGAGTTGTTAGGGAATCACCTCAAATTAAGTGATTGGGGAAATAATGAATGAAGAATTGGAGGAACCAATGAGATATGGCGAAGTGAATTACTAAGCCATAAAAGCAGTATTATCTGAAGTCGCTATGATACAAGCAAGATGAGACAATCAAGAAGGGGGTTGTTAATAGTTTAGAACAGGTGAAACAGCGACAATCAGCTGTGTTTACTTTAATAAAATAAAGAAGTATAGTGGGGGCAAGTGCTCCATATTAATAAAGTTTATATATGTTGTTTTGAGGGTAACGATCCTCATATCGTTGGTCCTATTCTCAGTGGGTCAGACCCTGCGCAATTTTGTTTATGGCATATCTCAACAAAAATACCAAATTTATAACACCTTTTTTAACACAGCGGGAGGCTACTATTTCATCCACTTCTCACTCTGGCGCCCCATCCACTAGATAGTCCTCAGGAGTCACTGGTGGGTTGCCCTCAGACAACGTCAATTTGCGCTTATGAAAGACAGAAAAGATCCTAAACGAAGATGGAAGGTCTAACTGGTATGAGGCGTGGCCCTCCTTTCTAACAACGCGGTAAGGGACAATCCTCTTTGGACTCAGCTTTTTTTCTTGGCTGCCTGATAGGGATGTTCTGAGCATCAAGCATCACGAGATCCCCTTCTTTGTACGCTGGACCCACTTGTCGCTTACCATCAGCGTTCTCCTTAAACAATTTCATTGCCGCCTCCAAACTTGTGAAACCCCCTGGTGTACTTTCTTGATAGTCTTGGAAAAGTCCACCACCGCTTCAATTTTGAATCCACAGCTGGGAACTATGTTAAAGGCGGGGTAAAACCATGGTTGGCGAAAAATGGGAAACAGCCAATTGAAGAATGCAAAGTGTTGTTGTAGCCAAACTGGGCCGTAGGAATTTTAGAAAGCCAATATGAATGATCCACGACAGTGTAACAACGCAGAAACTGTTCCAAGCACTGGTTCACTCGTTCAGTCTGCCCATCTGATTGGGGGTGATAGGCAGTTGAACGGCAGGGGCGAATCTGAAGAGTCTTACACAACTCTTCCCAAAAGATGGAGGTAAACTGGGGTCCTCAATCAATAATAATGTCTTGGGGAACCCCATGAAGTGCAAAAACATGAGTGACAAAGATCCTAGCCATCTCAGCTGCGGTTATTGTTGTTCTGCAAGGAATAAAGTGGGAGAACTTTGTATAATGGTCCATCACCACCATGATGACATTGTAACCATTAGAAACAGGTATTTCCACAATGAAATCCGCCAATAGGGAAGTCCAGGGCCTTTCAGCTTTTGAACTGGTACCAACAACCCCGCTAAAGGTTGACAATTTGGTTTCATTTGATTGCAGATCAGGCACTCTTTACAATACCATCCCACCTGAGCAGGTAAGCCTTTCCAATTGTAGGTGCGTCAAATTAACTCCAAGTTCTTTGCTTTCCCAGGATGACCAACGGTGATTCTGTCATGATGGTCCCAATTGATTTCTGGGAGAAGTGGTCCATCAGGAACCCATAGGTGCCCCTGAAACCACACCATCTCATCTTCTACGTGATAACCCCTGGTTAGATCCTCCTGATTTAGTGCGCTCTTAGCAAGTAATATTGTATATTCAATTTATAATGGATTAGAAATGACAACCTTTTTAAACATACTATATTCCTCCAAATTCTCCAAAAGTGCAAGCGCTGGCGTGTTAGCTGTGGAAGAGGGAAGTTGAGATATAATCTTGCCCAGCGGAATCATCAACTGGGTGTTATGAACCTCTAACTCCTTTGGATAAGGAGCTAAAGCAGGGCTGCGGCTCAAGGCATCGCCAACCCATTCTCCTTGACTTGGTGAACTCATAAGAAAATGCATATTGGGCAGGGTCTCATGCCATCGAGTCTGCTGTGGAGTTAGGACATGAGGGGCGTGGTAGTACAGTAAGGCCTGGTGATCTGTACGTACACAGAAAGATTGGAAAGAGCTATGCAAGTGATGACGCCAATAAGTCAGCGCCTCCACCACTGCTAGTAACTCTTTATCATAAACGGCGTAATTTGACTCAGGCAAGACATCCTCCTATAAAAATATCCCACTGGATGCTCTATACCATATTCGCCTACTTGTAACAAGGCAGCCTCTATGGCGAAGTTTGAGGCATCAGTAGACAAATTGAACTCTTTTAAAGAATCCACATGGAGAAGGACAGATGTGGACAACATGATACACTTTACTGCTTGGAAAGCATCCTCCAAAACGGGGACCACTGAAGCAGTTTTGCACCACTGGCCTTATACAAGGGAGCTGCCACCTCAGAATAATTTGGCGTGAACTTCTTGAGGAACGTACATGTCCCCAAAAAACTCTTCATTTTTTTGACTGAAGCGGGGGTGGGCCACTCATGTATTGCCTTCTCCTTGTCTGGAGTTATCATATGTCCTTTGTCAAACACGACGTTGCCTAGAAAAGTGACCTGGGACTTGAAAAATTCACATTTGCTGATCTTTAGCGTAAGGCGGGATGCCCTTAACCTCTCTACCACTTGCTGTAGGTGTAATGCATGGGACTCATGATTAGAAGAAAATACAAGAATATCGTCCATGTAGGCAACCGCACATATCCCCAACAGGTCTCCCAAAGCTACAAAAATGCGGCGTTGAAAGATAGCAGGGGCATTCTTAATCCCAAAGGGCATGACCCAAAACTAGAAAATCCCTTTTCTGGTATAGAATGCGGTTAACTACTCCTGTCCCTTCTTATTCTGCATCTGATTGAACGCATTGAGGCAATTCAGTTTGGAAAATACTTTAGCCTTCTCCACATAGCGAGCAATCTGTGCATCCAAGGGGATGGGATGGAGATCTGGTACATTGACATTGTTTAGGTTCCCATAATCTATGCAAGGGCGTAAAGTTCCATCATCCTTCTCCACAAAGAGAAGTGGATAGCATACAGGGGAGGTACGCTGAAAAATCGCGCCTTTGGATAACTGCTCCTTGACCCAACATCAAAAGCTCTTCATCCTAGGCAGTCAGTGGGTAAATGGGGGAAGATATACGCACTAGATCCACAGTGAGCTTAGATTAACAAGAAAATTCTGAATGATCTGGTAGTACATTAGCTAAAGCCGCATCAAACTAAGACTCCAACCCCTCCAAACAGTAAGTTATGGGAACCTCCACAGTGGGCTATAACAATGGGGCAAGACTGAGATTGTGAATATTGGGCCAGTGGGGCAAATCGCCCTGTAATTGGCTTCAGCCAAATGGACAACCAACTTGTGACCATTCTTCAAGGGTAGTGATAGCGTATTCTCTTTTAAAGTTAGTCTTGACGTTAAACTTTGCCACCACTCTACACCCAAAATGATGGGGTATAAAAGGTTTTCGATAGCTTGGAAGTGATCAGACAAATTATATGTGCCAACTTGATAGTCCATCAACCCCCAGATTTTCAGCGTGGTAATACCTTGGGAAGCCCCTCTTTAACCATACCACCTGGCACATAGCTCAGCTCAAGGTAGTCAGCTAGATTTTGGCCTATAAAATTCTCTGAGGCTCCAGTATCCACCAAATTAGTGGTGCTGAATTTCCCTAAAGGGGATGAAAGGGAAGCAGTCAGTAGAAAATAACCCAATTGGTCTTTAATCAAAGCAGAAAACGACAACAATTCAACACCAAACTCTTCATCTGGAATTAACATGTCCCCTTGGTATGCTTTTAGAATCAAAGAATGGAGAGAGATAATTGGCCACTCTTACTACTGAGGCCACATATCCCACCAGATCTTCAGCAGTGGCATAATCATTGGCATGTTGTAAACGTAGTTCCTTCTCAACCTCCTGAGTGCTTTGGATCATGGTAGAGGTCAAGCGGGGTTCTCTGGGGTAATTTGATACACAAGAGTGGGTTCCATTTCTGAGCCATAGGAGAGTAAATATGTTCAGAGGTATATATGTTATTTCCGTTATAAAACGCGTTTTTAATCACAAATGACCCTATCTCTCTTACAGCACTGGGTTGTCCGATGTTATCCAAGGCTATCACCCTCAGGCCCACCTTCGAGAATTCCTCTGGCACCATCTGTATGTGGCACTAAAGTAAACCCCGTTTATTTAAAACGGCTTTATTGTTTTTGGCAGAAAATTGATGAATCTTGACTTCCGGATTGTGAAGCATCCATATTCACCAGGTATGAGAAGGAAGGGTGGGTAATTTCCAGTTGGAGGCAGAAAAAATAACGCCGAGATGCTTTAACCTTTGAGAAAAATGGAAACTGTGGTGAGGCTTATCATGGCCAAAGCCAACTTCTGATGCATACCGTTTGCACTTTGTGAAAGTCCCACGCGGAAAAAGTTTGTGAATATAAATTAAAAGGGTTGTCACCTGATGTAAGGAGAGTATCTATAAGTCTCCTGTTCCCAGCGTGGAGGTGCATGGTGCTCAGGGCCAACGCCAGGGAACTAATCACTAGTACAAAAGTTACTAGAGCCCAGAAGAGGGTGCTTGAGCTAGAGTAACTCATGTAAAATAGGGTTATCATTAGAGGTAGGAACTAAAAAGGAGAAACGCGGTGCATGGAGTGGTAAGGTATAGGCGTCCTAGGTTGGAGGGAACCTGGGCGGCCCAACGGTGCATGGGCGGATAGATTTATCATTGTTAAAATTAAATGGTTAATGTTGCATGAGATTTTCCCAAAGAAGTCCGCACACAGGAATGTCCAAGATAACAATAATATAAAACGGTGTACTAAAATGGGGGGTTTATTGTAAGTGAGAAGTCGACCAATGGGAAAAAATTGGTCTTGACATGAGGAATTTGAGGGATTTCAGGCAAACAATCAATCGAGGGAAGCGGTTTTAAGCTGAGGTGCACCAATAGGCGCACGCTTCCTTTGGGCAAGATGCTATTTTGGTAACCAAACTCAGGTAATTGATTTTAAAAGAAGCTGACCCAAGCTGGAAAGTTTGAAAACCAAACGGGTTTAGAGACTTTGTTCACCTAAAAACCAAAGTGAAACATTTTTTATTTAATGAAAAGCTGGTTCGTTTTTTTGCACCTGCTATTATGCAGGGCAAACTTCTCTAGCATACCTTGGACCAACCTGGGCATACCTCACCTCCACCCAGCGTTGATCCAAGGTATACTTGATATCATGGAGGCCAGCCAACTTACTTTTTGGCCTCCTGATACGCATCTTTGTCCCTTAGATTGTCCCCATGATTATGTCATTTTCCAGCCATGACACTATCTAATGACATTAATGTATTTTCTAAGACCTTTTTTGATTATCTTGATCACCTAAAAGAAGACTTTTAACGCTTGCGTCAGTCCAAATTTTACATTAAAGCCCTCCAAGTGAACTTTTTCCAGAAAGAGTTAGATTTCCTTGGACAAGCCATCTCACAGGATGGGATTCAACTCCTTCAAGACAAGGTTGAGGCTATATCCGAAAATGCCTTCTCCCAAAACCCTGCGCAATTCCAAGTATTTTTGGGTATGATGGGGTATTACCACCAATTTATTCCAGGTTCGCCCAGCTGAGTGAGCCTCTTGTATGGCTATTGGCTAAGAACGTCCCTTTTCATTGGTAAATGAACAAAAGACCACTTTTTAGATGCTAAAACAGTTGTTGCATAAGCGCCCTATACTGCGCCACCCTGATTATGGTAAACCTTTCCTTCTATTTACTGATGCCTCTGACTACGCAGCTGGAGTTATCCTGGTTCAATTGGATGATAATGGTGTTGATCATTCCGTCTCCTACTTCAGCAAGACGTTATCCAAGGCTAAATGCAATCACAGTGTCACCAAAAAGGAGTGCCTTGCAGTCCTGATGGTTGTAAAATATTACCGCCCTTTTTATATGGAACGCTCTTCACTGTGGTCACTGACCACGCCTCCATGAAAAGGTTACAAAATATGAAAGATCCCACTGGGAGGTTGACTCGCTGGGCCTTAAAACTCCAACACTATGATATGTTGATTGAGCACTGAGCTGGAACTCGCCATATGAACTTTAATAATTTGACTCAGCTGCCTACTCTTCACTTGGATGATAGTAAAAAAGAGAGGCTGCATGACCTCCTTATGCCCCCTGACGCGGTGGGAAAAAGAGGATGAACCATTCCAGAAAATGTTAGCCTGACACTCCCACAACACCAAGGTGAAAAGCGGGAAGTTGTACAAGAAATAAGGGTGAATTGGTTGCTTTAGCTATGACCTTCTAAGTGTCTATGTGATCATGGAGGTCCATTCTATGCTGGGGCACAGTGGAGTGCGTAAAACTTATGAGTGGGTAAGGTACGATACTACTGGTAGGGAATCATGGATTCTATCATCAAGGTGCTTGATGCCTGCCTAATTTGTAAGGAGCAATCCAGTCACAAACTCAAGTATCAATACCAACCCACCACGCCTCAATGACCGTTTCATAAATAAGCTTGGACGTGGTAGGTCACTACCTCATACTACCAGCGGAAATCACTATATCTTGGTAGGCACTAATTCTTCACCAAATGGGTTGAAGCGGTTGCTCTTCCTGCCCATACCGCCAAAGCTACTGCCACCTTCCTCCATCAACATATTTTCACCTGGCATGGTTGTCCCCAGGTCCTACTGTGTGACAATGGGAAGAATTTCACCTAGTGGGTGATAAAGCTTTTGACTACTTCCATGGGGACGCAGCAACTATTCTCAGCCCCCTACAACACCGCCAAAAATGGTACTGTGGAAAGAGAACATGGAACTTTGGTTTCTGTATTACAGAAGATTGCCAGCTCAGATCCCCTAAACTGGTATCAAATTCTTACCTAGTGCCCTCATGGCCTACCTTATCAGCTACTATATAACCTTAAAAATGTCTCTCTTCTGCGTATTATATGGTTGGGAACCAGGAGTACCAGCCCTGCTAGCAAAATATGTCTTCTCTGGTAATACAGATGATTCTGATAAAACCCTTAAAAGATTGTCACAACGCATCATCCAATTGCAGTCTTATGCCATAACTAACCTAGCTAAAACAGTAACCAAAGAAGGGGTAGCCGCAAATGAGCATGGAAACCCTTCCCTTCCTTTGAAGTGTCAGATTTAGTGTATTGCCACAATCATATCACTCTCCAGAGTGAGCTGCTCAGGTCTATTTGGGAAGGCTCTTTTGTAGTCACTTATAAAAGTGATGAGAGAGTACTTCATTAAGTCCCTTGCTAATGGAGTTACTTTCGACCAAGTCCATGGCCTGTTCCTGTGACCTTATTTTCCCCTAACACTCTTGAAGTGTGTAATATCAGACAATTACAAGTCCAATATTGTAATAAGAGTGTATTGGTTCAAAATATGGACGAATTCAAGGATGAAATCGGCCAAAAGACCCTGGCCAATTCTTGGTGGAACCCTTCAAATTGGGGCAATGAATTTACTAATAATACTCGGTTAAATAGCGTGAGTTTAGGTAGTCAAATTGCACTGACCTAGCGGCGGAATCTAAGGATTCACTACAATGTTCTTCCTCGTCCCATTAACTATTTAAGCAAACCATCTACGTGGGGACTGGCCCCTTTTAAAGGCCTGGAGGGGTTCCTACCAAGAGAAATTATTTTCACCCCATTGATTGGGTCAAATATAAAGAATTAGCACCTAAGGGACTATTCCTTCCTGCTCCCAACCCTATATTGGCTGTTCCTTATAAACAAGGCGAGTTCAGGTGATCTGATAAGTGGACAGCTCATATTACCTAATTTGAACTTTACTAAGCAATCTGAACTTTCAGCCTTGACATTTTAAATACTACTATCAACTTATTAAGAGGGTTTATTTCTTATCCCTTTATTGCACTTAATAAAATCTTATAAAAATCTATCTTTAACTCTAAAATTTATTACATGTGGTGCAAAAACTTCCCCTGAATCATATTGTTGGATTTTAGGTGCAAAAACGCACCAGCGAGCATCTTTAAAACCTAAAATCCAACAAGTGGTATGGATTTGCTGTGCATGATTCACAGCAGCAGGGACTTCCAGCTGAATACACAGTCCTGGGGAGAATGAGAGATAGTACCCCAACGTGGCCTCAAAAAAAACCTGATAGACGTGTGATAGGATTATTGTATGCAAATTTGTGCCAATAGAAGGTCATCTGCCCAGGTATCCTGCATGGCGGTGGCATAGAACCAGAGATACTACTCAAAAATCTAATTGACCTGCTCCATTTTCCCATCAAACTTGGGATGGTATACGGTGTATCAGCGTGGCTTACTTTTTCAATATAGCTAGGAGGGCTTTCTAAAAGCTCGCCATAAACTTTGGCCCCTGATCACTTACAACTTTCTACGGCAACTCAAACATTGATAAGACATACCACACATTTAGCCAGGCAGTTTCTTAGGAGGTAGTAGCTGATTAACAGGGGACATACAAGGCAAACTTAGTAATGTGGTCTACAACTGTTAGGTTTTGGTGGGCCCAAGGTTGCTCTGGTTGCACCCTGGCGGGTACCTTTCAGCCACCAGAGTTAAACAATCAACTGCTGTCACAGTAGCCCAAAAACCCTCTAGTTAACCTATGGAGTGCCATCTTTGTGGCTGCACCAAAAACCCTTGATGGGCGCCATGAAATTAAAAAATCTTGAAGATGACAAAAACAAATGGTGGGAAGGGAAACGTTTTTATTAAAAATAAAATGAAACTA
Organism: Massospora cicadina; assembly: GCA_022478985.1. Classification (NCBI taxonomy): domain Eukaryota; kingdom Fungi; phylum Entomophthoromycota; class Entomophthoromycetes; order Entomophthorales; family Entomophthoraceae; genus Massospora; species Massospora cicadina. The sequence goes on from JAKSZP010010577.1 coordinate 217,133, forward strand.
GGAAACCAAAATAGGCCAGTACCCTCACTAGTAAGAGCACTGGCCTTTATATAGGTAAAGGGGGTTTATGACTTGTGACACTGTCCTTGGGTTCTGCAGCTCTGGGGTCAGCATCTTCTCCAGCTGCAGGTTTCCAGGGTTCGCGCTTGAGGGGAGAGGGTTGGTTCATGAGTTGGTTTGAGAACTGAGGATGGGAGAGGGGTAATTCGTGAAGTGGCATGAGAACTGAGGTTGAGGGAGGTGATGGAGCACGCCATGATTGGCTGCCCCCAAATTTAGCTATCTTGAATATACATGAAAATTTTACCTTAATTAGGCGCGCTCCAACTTCAGAAGTCCAGCTCTCAATTGACAGTAAATTTTCTAAAAATTTTATAAAGGATTATTGGTGGACTTATGAGAGGAAGGGTAAAATTGGGTCAATGTTTTAAAAAAATTTTGGCGAAATTGCAACTCTTAACTTGAGTGTCATAACGCCTTAAGAATTTTTGAAAAACTAAGATTTTTGGGGAAATGGAAGACGGTATTGTTGGAATTACTTGGGGTAATTCTAACGTTTTGTTAGAGTTGAGGCATTTCTCTGCACAGGAGCTTAATCTTTTCAACGTAAGTGCTAGGTAGGAGGGGGATTGGCATGGCACAAGTATAAGAAATTTTCATAATTAAATTGGCCTTTCCCATCTGAAAAGGGGTAGTAAGCATCACCTGGTTTCTTGCTCTTAGTGGAAAGACTTACAACAACCATAATCACATTAAACCCATTTGAGCTGGGAAGCTCAATAATAAAGTTGACAGATATGAGGTCCATGAACCCTCAACCTTCTGCAGGGGGTGGAGAAGACCATTTTGACCTGATTGATTGGACTTCACCCATGCGCATGTTATGCAACTAGCAATCCATGCTGGGATTTCCTTGGAGATCCCCAGATGATTTATAGGCCCATTTTACCAAGTTGAGGCATTTCTTATTACCTGGATGACCCACTGCCATAGGGTCATATGAGCCCAAATCTTCTTGCCAAGAAGTAGGGGCGGAAACCAAATTCAGACTTTATACAAAACTTCCCCCTCTTTAAAAAAAATTAGTACGCTGATGTTCCAGGAGCCTCAGCTGATCAATCAACTTCAACCCCTCCATGCAAGCCATTTGACCCACCAATACCTGAGTGACCAATGGGACCTCTAGACCCCACTATGTCACCAAAATTGTGGGAGGAGCAATGGTAATGGGATTTTTTCTCACATTAACCAGCTTCATCAACTAAATTAATCTGCTGGTCCACTAAGGAAATTACCCCGCTAGTGGATTTTGGAGTTATTGAGTTTACATATGATAACTATTATACAGAGAAATATTTCATCAAATATTTATTGATCCACTGGATTGATGAGTGTTTTGTTGGGGATGATCCCTAGACAATAAACAAGCAACTATGTAGTCAATTTAATTATCAATAACTTTATTAACTTATAGGAGTCAATAAGGTTTAATTGCCAATAGTCTAAGGTGTTTATGTGTTGCTGGCGAGTAATGCCACCTTTCATAAAGAAACTTTCAAGTTAACCTTTTCTGGATTGTAATCTGCTTTTTATGGGTAAGAGTCACATTACCTAAGCAACGGGTAACCTATAAGTGATTTAATAGGGTTGAGCAAAGGCATTGGACACGTTCTTCATGTCAACTCTGATGAGGTCAATTCAAGTAGGGGAGAGAACTCAATTATCCTCATGAGGAAGATCATTGTTTCATGTGCCCTGGAGGGTTAATTCATTGGAAACAGCCACTGTTCCCAATTAGGGAGCCAACTGAAGAGTTGGGTGACCAATTCCCTATAATTTTCCTATTAGTTTTTTAAAAAGAAGATAAAAGATAATCAGAGAGAAAATATTTGCAGATTAAATACATTTATAGTTTAGACTATTTGCTCTTGTGATTATTAAATAAGAACAGGATGATACTATGTCTATATTATTGTTTATCTCTGAAGACTCACATGATGAGAAGGAAGAAGAACCTATGAACCATATCCTAGGCTAAGTTCTAACAGATGAAATAGGGAAGAAGTCCCTACCATATTATGATAGATCAAAGTTAGGACAAGCACCAGGTTGGCGTTGGACTTAATCACTATTCTGGCTTTCAGCTCAATTAGAATATTAGTCTTTTTTAGCACTAGTGGTGCTAACCCCAAAAGGGAGAGCCATCACGCATCTAAATTTGCAAATGGGCCAAACAAAGGGGTTATAAGAGATAAAATAAATCCTTATAAGGCACCTCAGCTAACAGCCTAGGAAGCCATATCAGAAGGTTAGAGAGCTTTAAAGATTATAATAGTAGTCTTCATACTACTATTACCCATTTTAATATATTATTATAAACAAGACGAATAACGCACATACAAAGAACCTGAGCAGTTGAACAATGGAGCCAAAGCGAGTATTTATTTTTTAGCACTAATGGCAAAGCGAGTACTATTCAGAATTAGGAATCAAATCCCAAACTTATCATCTGGAAATCAATTGAGAGTTCAAGATCCCCAAAGTTTAACAAATGGCCAGCATCTGCGCTTGCAGAATTACCGTGGTTAGCTCGTCCTTCCTCCTCCGTTGGACTCAAAGATGGGTTTTGGCTCAACAAGTCAGGAAGGATAAACAGTGAACCTTTACCAAGTTCATACTTAAAATTAAAGCTGCAGAGATCACAATATATCTGGGCCTGGCGATGCACCAGCTTCTGCAGTCTCTAGAAGTAGATGAGGGCCTGATGATCCATCCATATGGTACTTTATGTCATGTGCCCTTAAGGAAATACTGCCTTTGTGTAAGCGGCCATACCACAGCAGCCAACTCCTTAATGTAAATGGTCCAGGTCTGTTCAGATGAAGTGAACTTACATAAAAAACAAGAGACCAGATTTACAATTCATCCTGCTCTTGAAGCAGCACTACTCCCATGGCAGCCAATGATGTGTTGCACACCACAATGAAAGGCTTAGTGGAGTCAGCGTGTTTGAGAATGGCAGTGCCACGAATGCCTCATTGATGGTGTCAAATGCCCGTTTGCAACCCTATTCATTAGAACAGAATATTTCTTTCCATCAAAGGATTCATCAGCGCATCCAAATGCAAGAGGGAAGGGGAGAATTTCTTCAAAATTATAATGGTGCCCAAGAATCTCTGCAACTGCTTAGTAGTGGTGGGTTAGGCTATATGAGGATAGCCTTGAGCTTAATGGGAGGAATCGTGTAACCATCCTTCAGAACCAAATTAATGAGGAGGGTAACCTCATCCCTGAAAAACTCAACATAGAGGGTTCACATAGAGGTTAGCTTTGTGCAACGCAGCCAGAACTACTTCCAGGTCCTTCTTATGCTTCTCAAGAGTGGAGTAATTCATAAAAAATAGTTGATTGCGCCACTATACAGTTGAACATAAGGTTGTTGAGAACACCATTGAGCATCTGCTGGAATGTGTCCAGAGTTTTTTTAATCCAAAAGGCATCATGCGGACACTGGAAGATCCCTCTCTAAGTACAAACTACCATAAGCCACTCATGACCTTCTGCCACCTGAATCTTGTTGAAAGCATTCATGATATCAAACTTTATAACTCCTGGGATTATGCAATTTCCTGGCTAATCGTCTGCTTGAGGGGAAGGGGATAAAGAACATAAACAGTAATTTTATATAAATGCCATGATCCACACAGGGCCTCAACGTGCCATCAGCCTTCTGGGAAAAAACTATGAGAGAGGAAATTTGTGAGGTATCCTTAGATACCCAGCCCTTTGAAAGCATATAATCCACCCTTGACTCCAGGGCCCTGTCCTACTGCTAAATATAAGGGCACCAGGGACAGTTAATGTACATTACATTGACTGTCAGGCGGAAGGCCATATCATTCTCAGAGTGGGAATTAAGATGTTTGCCTTTTCCATATTAGAAAATATCCTGGAACCAGGCCAAGGTAGGTGTAGATCTACTGGCAGCGCTGTGAGAAGGCTTTGAAACAAACCTTACCACTCCCACAGGAGTAAAGTTATTGATCAATAGAAATTCACCACTAACATAGGGATTCTTAAACAACAAAAGGTTGCGCTCCAGATCAATACAAACCTGTTGCCACCGCTACCAACCAATTCCCAGGATAATGGGAAATACAAATCTGGAAAAGCGGTGAACTGATCACATTAGCCAAACCTGTGTGCTGAAAATGTTACTGGACATCTCACCATGCAACATGTAATTGATTCTGACAATGCACTTAGAACAGAGGATCATATGCCCAGATTGAGATCCAACCATGAGCAACCTTCAAACTTGTAAAATTTCCGGCGGTTCCTGTATCCATGAGAGCCTCAACGGAGACCACGTGAGCACACAAATGTATCATAACTGGTAATAGAAAAAAAGCCTGATATTGTTTCTTAGTCAAAATGTGAGACAAACTTGGGAGTGAAGTGATGTTCACTGAACCATCCTCCAGTTCATCTTAAAATAAGAGGCCATGTCTTCCACCGTTTAAACATACCCTAACCTCATTGCTTAAGCCATGGACAAAGGGGGCATCATCAGATCCACATACACCTGCTCCCCTGAAGTGTTTGCATCAACTTCAAGACTACAAGCATCAGAACCCACAATGGCAGGATGAGGGGGTAGATCAGCAATTATAGGAACAAACAACACCCCCACGCTTGCAACCTGTTCCCGCCTGCCCACTTGAGGAAAAAAGAACCCCCTAGATTCTCCTCCACTCAACCTGGGGGTAGATCCTACTGGTGTTTGGGCCAAGAAAGATGTTCAAACCCCAGCATAAAAACTGTGAGTCTATAAATGGTCCAGCCTCTCAACAAAACTACCCTAGCTGGCAGTTGAACCTTCTGTTTGTATAACAAAATAAGCGCAGCACCCCCATAGGGAAGGCTAAGAATGAAAATTTTGGGTCTTTAAAAAGTTATAGGTTTCCTGATTATTCTAGGTCAATAACCCCTATAAATTTATTACTTGCACAGGTTCAGGTTTTGTGCAATTCTACGCATTGTATAGTAGTTGATATAATTGTTTGATAATAGTTTGCTGACTATTATCCATAGTTGAATGAAAGTATTAGATTTAGTCTAACGCTCGTCCAGTATTTCCAATTGAAATACTTATGATGTCTTGAATAGGAGTTTGTTCCCTCGTACCGCCTAACTAAATCTACTCTTAGATCCCAGTTTACAGTTGATTTGGTTTTACACACAGTCAGCAGCAATCCCCAATTTTATTCAGCTTCTTCTCTGGATCCCCTCTCAGATCCTTACTCTTTATGTTAAAGAGTCTCCTAATTATCGCACACAGCCATAATATCCCTGAGAAAGAATAGAACAAATGGATTTTGATAAAGTTTACTAAGCTAATACTCTAGTAAAAACTTGATCTGTCATCAAGTGATATTTTAATAAGTGAAACTTTTTAAAGAATTTATAGTAGGGAATTTGGCACCTAACCCTCAGTTGGAACCCCTTGATGAAACGGCAGGCATTGCCATTGAATTACCCATACTTGTCTCAGCAGCGATGGTCTTCCCCATCCTGGCTAAAATTCAGTCATTGGACATCATCGAGACCTAAAATGGAAAGAGTCAGAAAATGTGTCCCTAATTTTTTCCTCTTGATCCAAGCAAACCAACCATATTTGTCAAGCGACCTGCTTAGATAATGGGACTTGTTACCCATTAATGTAGTTCGTGAACCAACTGATTGATTTTCTATTTACAGGCGGCATCACTCACCTTGCAACTTATGCCTTAAAGTTTCAATCAGTTGGTGATGAAACTCAACCAATCTCAATCAGTACACCTGATAGTTAATCAACTATCAGATACCCCTATTTCATTGGCAACTCTGCCCGACAAGATCTTAAGCATTCATCTGTATTGATCCTCAATGGATCCAACCAAGCGAATAACCTAAAATCCCCAAACATAGTTACCCTGAAATCAGGTTCAATCATTATTTAATTCGCCTTGCATCAGGGAATTATCTCCTAGTGATCCCTGGTTATCTAGCCAGCTTGGAATATGGGCAAAAATCCCAACACATCCCCACTCTTGCCTAGATTTCCAGCGAGAAAAGGACCAGAGAAGGAGAACACCGCTTCAGACACTTGGTCAAGTACTTCATTTGCTCAAGTGGAGAATGTTCATCAGTACTCAATGCTGCTTGGGATGACCTTCAGCATGTGACTCTCTTCCTTTTCCTCCTTGCTACTGCCTACTCAAAACAAAGTCCCCTCTATCTTCTGTCATACTGGGCTGATCAATTTACTCATGACAATATTAATCTTGGGATCCAGTTTTCCTCCATCAGGGCATATTACCCACTGTCATATTCAGGATTCATGGTCTGGCGTCCTCAATTTCCTTATTTTCTCCTCATCCTCAACAGGAGACTCTTGCTGTCAATGTTTGTTTTGTGGCCAATTAAGAATGCCCATTTATGTTCACCCTTGTATTTTCTTCTTACAACCTCTTGGCTCACATAATTTTTAATTCTTCTCTGGAGAGCTTATCCCATTAATTTTGAGATATATTTCTCTGAAATTGGAGATTAATTGATTTTAAAGTGCATAATGTCGACTATCATATAAGTCCAGCATCTCCCCTCTCATTCAGCTCATATGTCAAATTCCAAGTTGCGGTACCAACAGCTGCTCAATAGTTTATCTGATCAAGATCTTCAGCTCTACCAGTGGATGAGTCATTCTGCGTGATGAGCCTTTTATATGGTCCTTCCAGGACTCATACTCCTAGTCAAGTGCCAGTGGCTAGACCTTTCATGGAATTACCAGAAATGGTAACCAGCCCCGCTGAAACCAGGCTAGTGATTGTCTCAAACAATTTCATCCAATCCTTCCTCTGTTGTCAATTCTAGAGTTAGATTTTGAGATTCTCCTGGATTTGGCTCCTTTTGCAGATACTATCAACATCATTGTCAAACCTCCAGAAGTAATGCCCTTTGCTCTTGATCATTCCTTCCTCACTGGATTGGACTTGCTTCTAGAGTTCCTCTTCTGATTCAGTCAATATTAAAAGCCAGCTGTCTTGGCCACTGAACTCACCATCAGCAACAACGTACATTTTGAGCTCCCCTATGCATATTAAAGGCCTAAGTCACCAAGACTTTATCCATAGCTCTAAATTCTTCCAATCTTGAAAACATCCTAGATTGGGATATTTCAGCTTATGCTCTTCGTTTTTCCAGCCAAATTCAATGATGTTGGGCCATGAAGCTTCCAGCCTCTCCCAGTTTTCATCACTCTTTCTGCTTCAGCTTCTGAGAAGCTTGTAGTCATCACTTGCAGGATGCCATTTGCTCCTTGCACAACTATCTCATTTCTGACGCATCCCATTGGTATCTTCTGCTTATGGCTTTAATATGGGGCATGATTCGGCAACCCCTGTCAAGTATCAATTGTTCATTGATGGCCCATGTGGCTGGTGTTCTTGATGAAGCCCATTGGCAGGCGCTCAAGACTAATCTTCTGGCTCTGGTACCATATTGGGATTGCTCGGGGTTTTTCACCAACTGCCTCTTTCTATACTTTTGCTTCCCTCCCCGCTCTGGAATTTTGCGATTGTCTTCTTCTGACATCTCAATTTCCTTTCCCCTAGTCACTTTCTTGCAGGGATCTGCATCAGCTCAAAGAACTTGGTTTAGAGTAGTTCTAGCTCACACTAGCGTCCAATCTCTCATAAATTTTGATGGGTTATTCACTCCTACTGCAATCCATCCTCCCTCCTTTAAAGGGCGACATAGGCAGAATCATCCCTGTATTGAGGATAATCACTAAAAATAAAAATTATAAAAAATATCAGTTTTTCTATGCATTTTTAATAATCTTTTTCCCATTGTTTTATCAATCTTTTATTTTTTCTTCTTTTTTTCATGGGACTTGACCTTTTTTGGTTCAGCAGTCCATCTTTTTATTTTATTCCCTAAACTTGATCTTAGATATTCTTAGACCTACCAGTTTTCTATGGTTTGTAGGTCTTATTTTTTTAAGATTTACCCATCTAGATTGGTTCAGAGGTTCTTTTTTGAACTTGACCAAATCATTAGGACGTAACCAACTTAATGGTTCAGCGGTCCTTTATGAACTCTTTTATTTTTTTCATTGATCCATCGCTTCAAATTCTTAGCATGGACTCAATTTACTAAGCTTCCATCGAAGAGGTTCTTGATGGAGTAGGCATCCATCGCCATCTTGGCAGTAAACTCAAATGGACCTGACCACAATGCATCCAATTTGTTTCTTCTCCTGAAACCATGCATATCACAATAGGCAACTTTTTCGCCTATTTATTATTCTGATAAGGCCAGTTGGTTCTTATCATCCATCATTTTTTGCTCATATCCTTTTCTTCAAAGTAGTATCAAATGCTTATGACTGCATTTTGATCAGGATATTTGTCAGTTGGTTCAGGCACTACTCAGTACTCATCCCCAATGTTGGTTCCACCACCAAATATATATATTGGTGGCAACATGAACTTCCTCCCATATAGCAATTTAAGCAGCATTTTTCCTGTTGCTGTATGATGACTGATATTATAGGTGAACTCACCAAAGTCAGGTATGTTCCCCATGAGGAAGTTCTTCCTATGATCAGCTTCCTCAGCGTCGTGGCCAGCATTCCATAACCCATTCCCCAGTCCGTTTGTCTCCAGCTGGTAAGGTACAGACACAACTCCTCAGATCCCCATTATCTCATTCAACCATAGGATCTCATGAGACGTGAAGTTTGTCCCATTGTCACTCAGTAGGACCTGCGGGCATCCATGTTGGTATACTACCTGATCTAGGATGAACTTTGCAGTACTGGTAGCATCTACTTTTGCAAGGGCCTTCATTTTGACCCATCTCATCAGATAATTGATCACAACTATTATATACTTGACTCCCCCTTTGATCATCATCAGTGGTCCCATCACGTTGATGGACACCATATGCCAAGAAAATCCAGGGCAGACCAGTTGATATCCAGTTGTATTATTATGTGGCTTGTGCAACTGGTACTCCACATAACAAGCTAGATAGTCAGCGACGTCATAGTTGATTAACTCTCAGTAGTACTGGCAAATATGGTCAGTCATTTTTCTCAGGCCTCCATACCCAACAACCTTATGAGTGGCTTGAATGATAGCTAGTCTTTCCGATGGCTTTGGGAATAGTAACCGCTTCCCATTAATTGTCTTGAGCTTTTCCATCCATGGTCTTGGTGTTTTCCATCACTTTTTGAAGCGCAACTTGGATTTCTCAGGGCTCATTCCTGATTTCACCATCGACCATTCTCTGGAATAACTCATCCGCCTGCTGGTATACCATCTGGACCATTGGTAACTGCAATAAGCCATCCACATTCTGATGAGAAGCCCCCACTCAGTGGACAATATCATGATTGTAAGCCTGTAACTTCAATGCCCATCAGGCCAGTCATCCTTCAGGTTCTTGCAAATTTTGAAGCCAATGCAACAAGGAGTGGTCCATAACCACTTTATAGTGCGTTCTGTGGATGTACATTTAAAACTGTTTACAGGTGTAAATGACCACAAGGCATTCACGCTCAGTTATGGTCTAGTTCCTCTCAGTGGCTGAGAGTGTCTGGCTCACATATGCCATTGGATGTTTGTCCCCAAGTTCATCTACTTGGATCAATATGGCACCAATCGCCATTAACATATCATCAGTTTGTATAATAAATCTTTGATTAAAATTCAGATATTTCAAAATTGGAGAATCTATCAGGTACGGGCGTAACTCATTGAAGGATTTCTGTGCTTCTTCATTCCATACAAATCCTTTCTTCAGATCCTTCAACATATGGAATAAGGTCTCGGTGATTCTGGAAAAATCCTGAATAAATCTTCTATAGTATCTGACCATTCCAAGAAACACTTGGATATCTCAGACACTCTTTGGCATAGCCATTCATTCTATGGCTTTGATCTTCTGGTTCTCTTGGCAACCCATGCTGTCAATCTCATTTCATCATAGGTCCAAAACTCATAGACCATAAAAATCAATATTTTATATCTTTTATATTTATTTGTAATTTCTTTTGCAATGGGACTTGTAACCTACAAAAAGGTTCAGAGGTCCTTCTTTTCCCCTTTATCCAAACTGGGTCCTAGGTATACTCTGACCTACCAGTTATCAAGGTTCAAAATCTTATCCTCTTAATATTTAACCTTTTATTTGGTTCAGTGGTCCCCTTTTAGGACTTGCTAAAATCCCAGGACATAACCAATTAATGGTTCAAAGGTCCTTTGGGAACATTGCAACTATTTTCTCTTAGGTCTAATACTTCCAATTCTTTAGTATTGACCTTCTTCACTATATGACCAACAGCGTTGTTTCTTCACGTATAAGATACACTTGCTGACTTTGGCAGTACTCTTAAATATTTTCATTCATTAGGCCTTTAATCCTGACTGGTTATTCTTCCAACAGGTCCTAATTTCATCTCATATTTTGGCAACTGATGCTTGAATCTTTGTATCTCATTAGCCAACAGTTCGATTGTATAGATCATTTTCCTCCAAAAAAACGATTTTTGGCCTTCGTGGCCACTCAAACTTTAGAAATAATTCCACAGGTGGATCTGGAAATGATACCTTTATCACACAGATCGTTCTGGCCCCGTTAGCTTTATTTAAATTTTGTCTTGAATTTTATGAACTCGTCTCCAGCAATTTCTTATCATTAATTGAGTGTTTATCAAGTCAAACGATTCTCTCCACTATCTTGGATCAATAATTTCCTGTTTTTTTCATATTTTCATTGGTATGGCAATCCAATACTCTTAATTGATTGCTTCCTATTTCAACCAATGCCTCATCTAGTGTCTCATCTAAACACTCAAGCTCAGGACTATTTAAAGCAAACCTAATTTCAACCTGAGTTGATCCTGCTGTTCCTCAAGACTATTTCAAGTGGACCCAATTTCAACCCAAGTTGGCCCTGCTGATCATCTTCATCTCAGGTAGATGTCAGATGGAATATGTTTTTTTGAAGCACTAGATAGTTCCATATCTAGGCTGCAAGTCCTTTTCCCAAATATTGAGTATCTTTAATTCACTTTACTTAGAGCTCCACTTCTGAGCTAGGTGAATGCAATTGAACGTGATCCACTTCACGTTCTGTCTTCATTATTGTTTCTTTCCTCGGTAACTTATTTCCAGAATTGGAAACATCTTTATATGACATCATGTATTAATATCTTCTACACAACTACTCCCTTGTAGTAAGCACCACTTTGTAAAAATTTATAGGATATTGATTATTCTCAGCCAATAACCCCTATAAATTTATTACTTGCACAGGTTTGGGTTTTGTGAAATTCTCCACATTGTATAGTAGTTGATATAATTGTTTGATAATATTTTGGCGACTATTATCCATAGTTGAATGAAAGTATTAGATTTAGTCTAACGCTCGTCCAGTATTTCCAATTGAAATACTTATGATGTCTTGAATAGGAGTTTGTTCCCTCGTACCGCCTAACTAAATCTACTCTTAGATCCCAGTTTATGGTTTCTCTGGTTTGAAACACAGTTGGCAGCAATCCCTAATTTTATTCAGCTTCTTCTATGGATCCCTGCTCAGATCCTTACTCTTTATATTAAAGAGACTCCCAATTATCGCACTCAGCCATAATATCCCTGAGAAAGAATAGAACAAATTGATTCTGATAAATTTTATTAAGCTAATACTCTAGTAAAAGTGATCTGGTAAATAGTGATATTTTATTAATGAATTCTTTAGGAAACTTATAGTAGGAAATTTGGCACCCAATCCTTGGTTGGCACCTCCTTGATGAAACAGCAGCCGTTGCCATTAAATCACCCATCCTTGTCTCAGCAGCAATGGTCTTCCCCATCCTGTCTAGGATTCCATTGTTGGACATCCTTGAGACCTAAAATGAAAAGAGTCAGAAAATGTGTCCCTAATGTTTTCCTCATGATCCAAGCAAACCAACCATATTTTGCAAGCAACCTGCTTAGGTAATGAGACTTGTTACCCATCAAGGAAGGTCGTGAACCAACTGATTGATTTTCTAGTTATAGGCGCATCACTCACCTTGCAACTTACTCCTTAAATTCCCAATTGGTTGGTGATAAAACCTGACCAATCACAATCAGTACACCTGATAGTTAATCAACTATCACATGCCCCTATTTCATTGGCAACTCTGCCTGATGAAATCTTAAGCATCCGTCTGGATCAATCCCTGATGGATCCAACCAGGCAATTAATCTAAAATTTCCCAAACATAGTTACCCCAAAATCATGGTCATCTGATATCCAATTCACCTTGCATCAGGGAATTATCCTCTAGTGATCCCTGGTAATCTAGCCAGCTGGGAATATGGGGCAAAAATTTTAACTGGGTCACTCCATAATCTCAAGGAGTATGCTTGTTGAATTTTAGGTCTATTAAGGATGGCTGGTTCTTCTTCTGTAGTAAGGTGGAGTTTCAAACGTCTATTGTATGAAGCCAATAGACCAGACGGTGACTATAGTTAATATATGACTCCTTGGTAATTCTACTTAAAACTGTATTCTTCTGTCATTACTTAGATAATGGCACGCTGCCCTGATCTTCCTGATCCCAAGTAAATCCTCAACTTAATACAACGTAAATTATTAATACAAAAAAGCTTATAAATTAAACTGTAATCTCATGGTAATAGTTGATTAATTCATCATTAAAAACTTGGGATAATTTAAATGGTTCAATGTTCACCACATCTTACCCATGATGCCTAAACTCAGTGGCACCTGTCCAGAGAAAGTAACTAGTTTATTTGAGGGTCTACAATCTATTCAACTCAAGACATCTCAAATGTCTCAGTGAGTCTCAAACTTTTAAATATTCTCGGGACAGCATTTCTAACGCATCTGAAAAGAGCTGAACTGATACTCATCTCAAGCAATTGGCAGCACATACCAAGATAATTCATACTACTAATTAGTAGTTAATTTGATCAAAAACTTGATTGACATTAAAACTAAAACTGACATAGACCAACAAAGCCCACGTGCCCAGGTCATTTAGTCATCTATTGTTTAAGTCTGACCAAACCAACAAAGCCCCTGTGCCCATGTTATAATAGCTGAATATTATTGAGTTTAATTGAGAGGCCACAAATCCCAAGTTTTTATATACTTAGGATATTTTTGGTTTATAATTACCAATGATTTATATCCAGTCAACAATTTAACGCTTCCCCCTCCTTGACTGGATAAAAGTGGAGGGTATTCTTTTTCTCTCAGTCACAATATCCAATTTTTTCTTGACCCTCAGAATAGGATGCTACGTTAAAAGCCTTTGGCCCTGAATAAACCTTTCTTCTTAAACTCCACAATTCCATGCTGCATGCTACAGTTAGTTCGAGTGTTTTCCCTTTATTTCCTAGGTAGGTTCAACCAGCTATACTTTGAAGTTTTCCAAAAAGCTCTACTTCTATGCCTGCTGCAGCTCCAGCAATCCTCAGCAAACTCAAACTGGCCCCCTTGGCTTTGATTTCACTCTTCTCCCTCTCCCAAATAAGGGATAATAGCCTTAGTGGTTATAAAGCTTTAAAATTCATTAATTAAAATTGTTTCTCTTACTTGTTTTTTTTCATTTTTATATGTTTATCTATATTTTTATTTTTTCATTTTTCATTTTTTCATTTTTTTTCTTTTTTAATGATAATCAATAGAGCTTACATAGTGGATATGATAAGAATCCAAAGAGTTAAGAGTATGCTTCAGGGTATTTCCAATGCTAGGACATTCATTGATGAAGGTGTCAATTGACATAGCTGTATTCACCCCCTTCAAGCTTAGGGTATCTGCTGCATTTCTTGGCCCCTCAGCTGGATTATTCTCAGATATATTTTGCACATATGGTTTAGTAATTACTTCAGAGGCTTCATGTATGACTTCCTTACTCTGAGAGTAAGTTACCACATGTACATTTGTAAATTATTCATTCAGTGCTAAAATAGAATTTGTATTGCTAATAATTGAGGCCCCATGGCCCAAATTTTCATGTCAGTCAAATGGAACTGGTGTTTTTAGCACAAGAGATCGTCCAGCATCTATTGTGCTGTTCTTTTCCCTCCACCTGCTCGTTATCTGATAGACTACATTAACACCATGCTGATGGCATTGGGAAGCATAGTGTCCTTTATAAGTGAAGTTATATCAAGTAATCTCAGTTAATGGGCATGAGGCCCTTGTTTTTGAGGTTTTCTCAGTTTTTACAAGTGGATCACAGTCATTATTATTGGTATTGTAGAGTTTTCCAACAGAGGAAGCAGTTCCTGATCTGTATCCAGTATTGGGAGGACCATAATTTTTGTGAGCATCCATGCAGAATTCAACCAGTTCAGAGGTTGTAAGGTTTTGCACAAAAACAAACAATAAGGTATTTGAAAAATTTTGATAAGGTTGTACTGCATGTTGTAATGCAATCTTAGCATCAAAATCAATCATAGCCTTTGTGCCTAGGAGAACTTGAGCTTCATGATTGAATCGGTCTGAAAATTCATCAATTGTTTCATCTTTCTTAAAGCTGATAGTCATGAATTTGGATTTTCTAGTTGACATTCGTTCTGGACCTCCAAAGTCATAAAGCACAGCCTCTTTGACTTTGGCATAATTTGGGTTTTCATTGATATGGGGCATAATAAACTCAATGCTCCACTGATCCAAGCAGTTAATCATAGTGGCTGCTTTGTTGTGGTCACTGGCCCCATACATTTATTTAAATGAGGTAAGCTGACCAGGTGACAGACATTACCAAATATATGTGAAACTAAGAGAATAACTAAGAAATATAATAATTGGGCACCCCAGGGTACTCAAGTTACCCCTGTTGCCAGCGGGACTGCCAGGTATGGGGGTTGGTGCACTACTCCAGGGGGGGTTTCCCCTGCTATGAAGCAGATGTGAAGGAAAGGGTCTGTGTGGAGGAACCAGAGTGGGAACCATGATTCTATGAGCGCTTTTTGTCTTGGTCTCATATATAGAGCCAGGCTTGGAAGTGCTCTAGTAAGTGGACATGGAATCTGTTAATAATCTCATGAATGGTTGGGACTGTGCCCTTGAACGCATCTAATGCAATTGTGTGTATTGTCCACATTGCAATGGGTATTATTAGGGAGCGGAGGGTAGATGGGATTGGTGACTCAATCTGGAGCGCAAAGATACTCTTTGATATCGAGAATTCCTGTTCGTTTTGAATCTTGAGCAGGCGTGCGACTTCCTGCCATATAGCTTTGGTTGGGGGGCATGTTTCTAGGCGGTGATGTAGGGATCCCTCCCCTCCACATACCGCACATGTTTTGTGGAGGGAGTTGGAGCGGTCCGCCATCCTATAGGTCCTTCTCAAACAGCGCCAGGCATTTGCTCTTATCCTTGGTTGTAGGAGTGGGTGGTGAGTCATATTCCACATTGCCTTCTGTGTGGTTAAATCATAGGGAATGTCCAGCATATCTAGGTATTCTATCCTAGCTATGCTTGGGGTTGTTGCGAGCATATCCCTCCGGGGGTAGTTTTCTGGGTTTCTTAATTTGAATTGGGGGCTGGGTCGTCCCCTTCCCTGTATAGTACCCATGTTCTCTATGGTCCATACCATATGGCGGATAGTTCAGAGGATATATCTGAAATGAGGGGAGGTTCCATGCGGACCTGTTGCAGTAGGGTGCTTGTCAAGGTATGAAAGTAGTCTGGGTGGACTATGTGGGTTGGTTAATTTGAGCGCCTGTGCAAAGTTAGTCCTTTCTGCTCTGGACCAATATTATTGCGGGAGGTCTGGAGCAAGGATTTCCTTTATCCAGGTACCAAGGATGTGATTGGCATGGCTCTCAAATCTATTAGTCCCATGCCTCCGCTTGAGCATGGGCCAAATAGTGTTTCCATCCGTATGGAGGGTGAGACCCAGGCCACAGACAGCCCTGGATAAGCTCGCGAATTGAGGTTATAAAGGTAGGTGAGAAGGCTATCGCATGGGCCTGGTACCACAGTATTGGGAGGATGAGCGAGTTAGCAACTGTAACTCGTCCTGTTAGTCCTGTGGTTCTTCCCTTGAGGGAGGCGACGCGTTTGGATACCCGTTGTAACAGGTTACTTTCCATTGTCTCATTAGCATATCCCCCTGATTCTAGCCAGATTCCAAGGTGTCAGACAGGAGTGGTGATGGGAGGTGTTGCAAAGGATAAAATAATAGGATTTTTTTCGAGTGTTGGTGTGAGGTTCCGATGTTGTGGCCCAATTGTTTGGTTATTTGCCTAAGAGGATGATTTATGTCTTCCTTTTATTGAGCGATGCATTGCTCACCTTGGAGTATTCCTCTAGAGTGTGTTCCAGCTGTTGGGCATCTTCATTGTTTGCTATACCTGCTACGCAGTCATCTGCAAAGGCCAGTATCTTGACTGTTGGTTGTCCTTGTGCGGTTATCCCCATGAGACGTGAGTCAGTTACTCAGAGGAGCGGGTCAAAGCTGAAATTGTATAGCAGTGGGCTGAAGGGATCCCCTTGTTTAAGCCCTCTGTGTGGTTTGATATTGTTTGTTAGGAATCCAGGGCCGCATACAGCCATGGTTGCAGATTCTGTTAGGAGCATCGCCCATTTTATGAATCTTGGTGGGAGTTTGAAGGCATGTAGACATTCTTTTAGGTATGGGTCACTGGCCCCATACATAGCCAATTCAAAACGTTTGACAAATGTGGTAATACTTCCATTATTGTCAAATGCAGGCAGGTTTGCTAGTTTTTAATTATCGCTTTCCTGTCCATGTTTATCAGAATTGCTTCTTTGTTGACTTGATCCAGGCGTACTGGGCCGCTGAGGCATTGTATCATGGTTAGAGGAACTTGGGTTGGCCAAAGCAACCATTCTATGTGGCAGTTGCCAACATGGCCCATAATCAATCCCATAATGTTCATATGCATCATTATCAGTAAATTCGCTTTGGGCGTGCTGGCTTTGACAATCCTTCAATATTGCAATTTTTTCATTCAGATTGGTCATTTGCAATTGATGAGCAGAAATCATTTGATATTTTTCTACGATTTTATTCTTTAAACCATTCACTTCTTTATGTAGATCAGTTTTTTGCCATATTAATAAAAGTAACTTCTTCAGTGAGATTACAATTTGATGACTCATTATGTCCGCTGAGTCTTGAAATTTTGTAAATCTGTCCTTGAAAAATTGTTATAGCCAGGGGTTGCTCCCTGATCAGCGTGGTCACCATCTGCATTCCCAGCCATGAGCGCCACTTGTTGAATTTTAGGTCTATCATGGATGGCTGGTTCTTTTTCTGCGATAATGTGGAGCTTTAAACATCTATTGTATGAAGACAATAGACCAGATGGTGATTATAGTTAAGATATAACTCCTTGGTAATTTTACTTTTAACCATATTCTTCTGTCATTACTTAGATAATGGCACGCTGCCCTGATCTTCCTGATCCCAAGTAAATCCTCAACTTAATACAACGTAAAGTATAAATACAAAAAAGCTTATTAATTAAACTGTAATCTCATGGTAATAGTTGGTTATTTTGTTATCAACTTGGGATAATTTATAGGGTTTGATGTTCACCACATCTTACCCATGACGCCTCAATTTCAATGGCACTTGGCCAGAGAAAGTAACGAGTTCATTTGAGAGTCTACAATCCATTTGACTCAAGACATCTCAAATGTCTTAGAGTCAATATCAAACTTGGAAATATTCTCAAGACAGTGTTTCTAACGCATCAGCAAATAGCTGAACTGATACTCATCTCGAGCAATTGGCAGCACATACCAATGCAATTCATACCACTAATTAGTAATTAATTTGATCAAAAACTTGATTGACATTAAAATTAATTTTGACATAGACTAACAAAGCCCTCATGCCCAGGTCATTTAGTCAGCTATTATTTTAAATCCAACCAAACCAACAAAGCCCCCATGCCCATGTCATCTTAGTCAAATATTATTAATGATATTGCTAGGCCACAAATCCCAAGTTCAGATATACTTGTAATTTTTTTGGTTTATAATTACCAATATTTTATATCCAGTCAACAATTCAACATTGCTTATAAAAATAAGACTGGCCTGGAACTCCAGGCGAGTGAACGCCCAGAACCCCAGCCAGAATACCTCAGGTACAGCCATCCATATTAGAAGAGAAATAATAGGAGGGCAGCCACAAGCACCATCCAAAGGTTTCTAAAATTGGCAATCGTAATTACCAAATGCCTGGTGGACCACTAAACTTTGCAGATAAAATTTAAACCATTCAGAAATCAGTTTTGTTGGATTTTTAAAGGGTAGATAAGGGGGAAAATGGAGCAACAGTGGAACTGGTTGGGGTCTGCTGCCTTATAAGCTCACAAAACAAGTTGAGGGCCCAAATAATTGCATTCAGCATCAGTAATAATCTTGAAATTTAATTGTGTTGGATTGCATCCATAAGTTCTATGATCCTGGATTTCTCCCAGCCTGGCCAGCTAATTTACGCTCAAATTTTGCCACCAAGTTTCCCTCCCAACTTAATTTTGCTTGGTGGATTGGTGTCACTTCATCTGGTGGGTGACTGGGTGTACCCATGGCCAGACCACATATGACTGGTCCCACTGAATTGGGAAGGAGTTTGTTATGCCTGTGCCTATCAGGGACAGGAGCATAATTATCAGTGACAAGGGGCCACAGTGTATGGGAATTACCATACCTGAAACTGCTTTACTCAATTTAAGCACAGTGGAACTCAATTTAACTATATTAGTGGAACTCAAACTTATGGAGACAACCTTTTGAGGGGAAGAATCAAAACCTACCCCCTGCTAGTGATAGCCTATGGCTGATATCACTTTCTCATATACACCTTGAATTCTGTGAGTCGGACATTCTCCTTTTTGATTTAAGAAAAAGAATGTTGGAGGTATTAGTGCTCCTGAATCTGCTACCATGATTGGCCCATCTCCTGCCC